>JAGFPH010004065.1:0-11823 GCA_018207615.1 Philaenus spumarius | reverse complement strand
ATAAATGTAAAGGACTAGGTTTGTGTTTACTATCTAACCTTAAAAATGAAAGGCACTCAGGATTAGAACTGAGATATAAAAAAAAAAAAACTAAGTTGTATGCGATTTTGCCGCGTGACACAGTGTTTTGTGTTGTTCTAATATGTGTATAGTTATTGTTAAAATAAACTACACATTTTGATTTTGCTTTCACCATAGATTTTTATATTTTATGAAATCCAATTGCACATATGATCTGAGTGATTTCTTATATATCTGTATATAACAGCCAAATACCACTCACTCACTCACTCATTGACTCATCACGAAATTTCACAAACTACTGAACGGATTGGAACGAAATTTGGTATGTAGCTTCTTCTAGGGCCATAGGTGTTCAGTAAGAAAGGGTTTCAAAAAATTCGAAATCTTAGGGGAGGTTTGGGGGGGGGGTCAAAGTTACTAAATCACATTTCTCCAAAACTACTAAACGGATAGGAACGAAATTTGGTATGTAGCTTCCTCTAGGGCCATAGGTGCTCACTAAGAAAGGGTTTAAAAAATTCGAAATTTTAGTGGGTTTGGAGAGTCGAAGTTATTTTAAATCCCCATAAAAATACATAGTATAATATATTTATTGATATATTTTTTTAGTTAATATACATTTAACTTTGATTTTACTATCGATTCATGCAAATCCAGATCGGGGCATCTATCTATATATTTTACAGCCCCGATCTATATATTTATCATCATATCTAATGAACGATTTGTCTAAACATGGTGAAATCTCAAACAATTTATACTATTTATGAGATAGATATTCCAATTAAACAAACTATTTTACGGTTATAAGTCTTACGATTTTTTTTGAATTGTTTAAACTATTAGTCAATTGGATTTTTTATTTTGTTGCCTACAGACTGATCACGATTTCTTAAAATGTATATAGCCTTGAAACAAGAAACCTGGCACAAATGACTGTACCTTGCCCCTCCCTCACTTTCACTTTCCTACTCACTGACCACAAGGGACTGGTGCATCAGTTGAGCTTATAATTTTGATGTTCTCATTCCTCTTAACCCTTCTATTCCTGATACTCCCGTTCCCTCTCATATTGCGAAGGATAATATTGGCTAAATTGGGCAGCTTTCAGACAATGATCTCCAAAATTCTCAGTCTCCGTCGACAGAACCGTGTTTGTCATCTGATACTGTTGAGTCAGATCATTGTTCCATCGTTCAAACCACCCAGAAACGTGGGAAAAAACGGCAAAAACGTTTTTCTAATACTAATCGTGCTAAAGCAAATAGGGAGTCTATAAAAAAATACAATGCAAAAATCGCGCCGTAAATCGCGAAGCTGTCAAAAGATACAATAAAAAAATCCTGCCGTGCATCGTGAGGTTTCCAAAAAGAACAGTCAACAAAATTCTCAGGTCAAAATGGCTGCCGTTCAAAAATACAGTTCTAAAAGATGTCACATGAATGTGCTTCCATGGTCTGAAAAATCAATGTCAGGGTTTCACTACAACTGCAACACCGATTATCACAAAGACAAAACAGTTGAACTAAGTCCTATGACGACATGTAAATGGTGTACAGCTATGAAGTGGTATAAATGACATGGTCATGACTACGATTCATATCCTTATGACACACAAAATTACCATCATTTGTCGCATTTATTTCACCAAAATAATTATGCAACAGCGAAGCATTACCGGGTCAGCTAGTTTATTTATATGGTGCTCATATTTCCAATTCACTTAAATTATTCCCGTTTCGTCTGACCCGCACCAGCATGGTTACACAACACTGTCAAGATGTAATTAAATCTTCTCAGCAAGTAAGTTATGTGGCAGACAGTTTGTTGTAATATTTCACTAACATAAGTCTTATTCTCTTCAGACTGACTCGACCTAGTTAGTTGTTTTATATCTTCTTGGATAAGCTTTTCCCAACTAACTTTGCACAACAGCTTATTTATTTGAAGATTCAATATTGAGTTGTTACGATGGAATTCTGACCCAACAACTAATTACTGGTTTAAAACAGTTCTTTCGGAAGTTCTCCAATCCGTGGTCGTAAATTCTGACTAGCAAAACAAACAATAGTTGACAGTACTGTGATAAATCTTTAACTAAAAAATCATGAAAATGTATACTAGGATATTATATTAAACATGTCTTGTGTTAGTTAATGTTTTTGTGGTTCAGTTTTCTGTTTTATTTAATAATTTTTTTACACCTGAAAGATGTTTACTAGATCTGAGAATTTTCTTCAATAATGTTCTTAAAAAGTGTCAAAACAAATTACAGTATTGTAAAATATATAATATGTTTACTGAAAGAAAAATTCATAAGCACATGTTTTCAGGAAATACAGGTACAAACCAGTAGTTTCATATTTCCCAATCACATTTCCACAAGGAATCACTATCTCAAATTTCTTTGAAATATATGGAATTGTATTTACCGCGTATACCGTGCAGTTTAATTAATTAGGGTTTGTTAAATCTTCCTCAAAAAATTACTTAAAAATGTTCAGCACCTTGTAACTCACTGTTTAAAAACTTTGCTGTCCAATAAAAATCCTATTTTGTACTTGTTAATTTACTCTAGAGAAAAATCTATGAATCACAGTAATATCATAAAAGGAAAAACTTCACTAAATCTAAAAGTCAAGATTAGTGGACTATCACTAAAACATCGTGTCTCTCTTTTAATTTGGTCGAGCCCAACAAAGAGATAATTCGTGAATTTGTTTTGTTAAGAGTATTGTGGAAGAAACAATTAAAATCATTACTTATTCACAATACTTATTTAGTTGCTAAGGTTAAATTTTTTTCGACTTACAATTCAAATTTATATATTCAGTAAATAAAAAAAATGTAAAAAATAAAGATAACGGAAAAAAACAAGAGACAGATATAATGTAACAATTTTATTTACTACTTCTTTAAACTATGACTTCTTTTAACCAATACAAATAAGAACTGCAGATAAGAAAGAAAGAATGTATTTCGCAGAGTGAGATAGAGATTACATTTTATTTTATAATTGCAGCACAAAGCTTAAAGTTTCTATTGTATTCCGAGAAAGCTTCGTTTGAATCAGATTTATGTGTTTTCTAAACTAATGTTCAAAAAGTACGATCTCATTTTAATACTGACTTCATTTTATATAATTGCGGTACTTTGTGCTTTTTTATGCAGCACGATATTTTTAGTTTTGGACCAAATCACACCTGTTCACCGTAAGCAGTTGAAAGTTAAAAATATATAAAGACTAAATTGTGTACTATGAAATTACACAACAGCTCCAATTACTAGTTTAAAACACTAATTACAATAACTAAACTCTTACCAAAGCAAAGTTATTTTTGGTACGAAGTTCCTTAACGCGGGTTGCGGTACTAGTTAACAAATAGAAAATGTAATGCGTAACGAAAAAAAGTGTTATTAATTGGTTGCTATGGGAATGACAAATATAAAATACGAGTAACGAAAAAAGCGTTACCAAATTGGTTGCTATGGGAATGAGAAATATGTGTTTTGGTTCATCAATTTAAGTAAAAATAAGAGAAAATCGGTTCCGTCCGGCGTAGTTCAGATATTATCGTCAAGCGTTGAAATTTTAGGTTAGGCCTAGACAGTAATTTTAGGTCTAGGACTAACATAAAATTATTGAATGTATGTTGCCGTTAAGACAGGTAAAATAAATTAAACATACAAACAATAATTTTAGGTTAGGCCTAGACGGATGACCAACATTTTATGTTTATTGAATGCATTTAAAATGAATGGACATTAATTAACTGTGTTTACCATCTTAGCTTTGATGTTATAATTAGTTCTATACCTTTATTATAATAACATTAAACGTATGGAAACAGTACAAATTTGAATAAAACCAATCTAATAATAAACAGCAATTGAAAGATTAAAATTATGTGTGTATGTTGCCGTTAAGGCTGGTAAAAGAAAAGGCTCGATAAACTAACGGGGGTCCCACGGCCGCACACATTTACTTTTTTTAAATCTATGACTTTTTGCTATGTGTTGCACTTATCAACCTAACATTTTAACTGTTATAGTTGCTATACAAAACCACCAATATAATTTTCAGACGACTATTAGAAAATGAAAAGCCAGTTTTAAAACAAAAGGATTTTTATTTATTTATTTGCCGATAAATCTAGTAGTTTTAACTTTGACCGCAGTTTAACTAACAGCTGATTGTGATTCGTCGGTTAAGTCGTTCGCTAAAGTTTCAGTGTAATCGGCTTACCGTCGTAAGCTGTCGAGTGAATCCGAGAGGAATTAACCATTGTTCTATTGTTAACGTAAAATAAAAGCAGACACTTGCAAAATATTTATCCTGCATTTCGATCAAGCAAGGAGCTTAACGCCTTTAGTGTTTCTGGTTTATTTAAATCCATTCCTGACAACTTAAAAATTTTGAATTTGTGTTACAGTTCTGTGATTTTATATAAGTTACGATTCAACAGCGTAATAGAAGTGATTAACTTTGTAAGATTAAAGATATAAAATCAGAATGAATGAATAGAAATATGTAAAAGGATTAAAATTAAACGAACTAATTTCAACTTGGATCAGTTACTTTGAGAAACAGCTTTAAATATTAAATTTTACATCAGCATAAAAAATTAGTTTTCTAGCAACAAAACTGGAATTGAATAAAGTAATTAATAAGATTCTTGTAAACGATTAATTTCCAAGATCTCTTCTCGGAACTTTATTCGAGACTTTTGCAAATACTTTCTCAAACGTTTTCGTTATATTTAAATTTAAATTTAATGTGATAAATATAAAAACTGCCTTTCATCAATCGAAAATGTTTTTACCTTTTCTTTTTTCTTCTTAATTTTGGAACTTTAACAAAATTTTACCAGAATAGTATATTTATGTAACATGAAACATATTACATAATTTTTCTTTTGGAAGACCTAGATTGCAATTTATTTGTTAATTTTATTTCTTGAGATTATCTTCAATATTGGTTTATCTGAAAATCTATTAAATAAGTTCCTTTGTTAATACCATTCCTAATTGAAATCGAACTGTGGTAGTTAATGTAAAGATTATATATTTGTCAAGGGTAACCGTATACCGGCCAAGATCTCAATCGAACATTCATTGTACATGAAAAAATATTTGCTTGTTTTAGTGTGTATTTTTAAATAGTTTAAGAATTTAATTGAGTTTTAGAGAATAAGTAAAACATTAATAGCTGCCACAATGCATTTAAATTGTAAAATAACTAAAATTAGCACTTATTTCTGTTCCAATGTAATTGAAATAATCTTCAATAAATTAAAGTTTTTATACTTTTTAATTTTTGAATAATTTAAATTCATGTATTTTAAATTTTTATAAAAAATGCAAATATTATACCGATACAAATTTTTGAAAAAGTAAAAAACTTTAACCAACATATGGGTTAACCAACATATTATTAACTTTAACTTGTTGGTTAAGGCGAACAGAGAATACATAATTTTATATATAAACATTAATTGTAAAAGCAGACAAGACTAGGTAAAAATGTATTTCCCACTGCGAAATTAACGTTACCAATTATGGTATAATTAGAGCAAAAAGTGTAGAAATAGTATAGTTTTTCCTAAAAAACCAAATTGAAATAAGATTCAGGAATTTTAAACAGATGTTTACAAAATGTGAAATCTTTATCGAGGACAGATTTTGAGATTAGTATATGCAAAACAGTTATTTGGAGATAACAATAAAATTTCAAATCCTAGAAGTTCGTAAATGTTAAGACTAACAAATACCACAATCTATACACTGACAAGGCAGTTCAATAGTCTAAGAAACGAATATCTTTTGCTTATGTCCGACTCTTTATCAAGTAGTGATATGATGAAATTAAAAATACGCACGAGATATTTCACTATACAAATCTATATTGAATATATTTTTAATTGTTTTATTTGATCTTTAACAGTCTTACTTATTATTTTATAAAAATCATACTTTTTTTAAATACAGATAAAAAAAATTATTAATAAATATTGGTTATAAATATCTTAGTCTTAACAATCATAGTTTTTTGTATTTATTTTGCGACATGTTTTGCCGTTACTTGGACTGCATCTTCAAGATGAAATTTACACAAACACACTATATATACAACACTTATTCGATTAAAACATTAAAATATGACTTTTTGTACAACTGTACATGTCCCTGTAGATGTAAAAATAGTATTTTATTACATTCATGTTTCACTAGTCAGTTCTAAGTGTTATTCCAAGTATTAAAACATGAATGTAATAAAAGACTATGTTTACAGCTACAGCGACATGAACAGTTTTACAAAAAGTAATATTTTAATGTTTTCATCGAATAACTGTTGTATATATAGCGTTTTTGTGTAAATTTCAGCTTGAAGATGCCGTCTAAGTAACGGAGAAACATGTAGCAAGGTAAATACAAAAAACAAGTATTGTTAAGACCAAGGTATTTATAATCAATATTTATTAATAAATATAATAATTCAATTGGCTAATATGAATTTTATAAAACAACTAGTGGACCCAGCAATCCTTCACTATTGCTTGATTTAATTTAAAGGTTAGTAAAGTTATTCCATTTCATTACATTGATTTAAGTCAGGGGTCTCCAAACTATTTTACCCAAGGGCCGTATTGAAATTTCGAGGTTATATGGCGGGCCAACAGTGTCTGGGTGACTTGTCCCCCAGGGTGGAAAATTTGACACTTGGAAACAGTGTTTTTAAGCATTTCCAGTCTATTTTTAGAAATAAATTAATTTTTAAACATAAGTTTTAAGTGTCTTTGAGTCTAACTTATATATGAGTTTTACCTCTTTTTTATACCAACATAATTCATTTTTATTGGTTGAAGTTAAATAAAAAGTAATAAGCATTTTAAATACAAAGGTTAAAAAACAAAACACTCAGGAGAATCATATACTTATTTATTTAAACTTAAAATATGTAACACAATCATTTTTGAATAGAAAATCCTGTCTTTATTTTTAGTGAGATGTGTGCAGCTGTTTTTAATTCACAATTTCTGTCCATTTTGGGTTGAAATTTGTAGTTCCAATAGTGAGCAAAGCTTATAGGTGCTCATCTGATAACATTGACCTGTATTTTGATTTCACATGTGTCATCTTCGAAAAGGTTTGCTCACAAATATACGTGGAACCAAATATAGTTATCATTTCTCTCGCCAAACTTTTCATTGCTTTGAACTCATCACTTAACGACCTGGAATAAAAACCTAAATTAAATTTAGGTATTAAAAAAAAAAGAAAGAATTATTACAACTTAGTTACTTAGTTACATACCTGTAAAAAGGACGAAGATCTTCATTTTTGTAACACTCGGAGAAGTATTCTTTTAAGTTTTAATTTGACATAAGATCAATCAACTCGAGCTGAAGTTCTGTAGGAGCATCTTCAACTTGATATTTAAATGGATTTTGGAATATTTTGATCTTTTCTGATGTAATTGCTTCATCAAAGTCTGAAAAGCGAGTTTCAAACTCCTCACGTAGTTTTGAAATAGCTTGTGCTGCATATTGAGATGTAAACGGCACACTTGTTTCACTAGAAATTTTTTTGCAAGTTTCAAAATTGTCCAAAGCTGTTTTTCATACTTGTTTTTCCAAAAGTACTAGTTTCAATCTAAAAGATTTCACGTGTTAAAACAAATCATTTACAAACGAACTCTTGCCTTGAAGTTTTAAATTTAAAATATCTAGATGTGTGGTAATATCAACAAGAAATGCAAGTTTCCATAGCCACTGATCACTCGAAAGCTCTTCTACAGGCTTGCCCTGTTCAATCATAAAAATTTCAATTTCTTGGCGTAGGTCAAAAAACCTCATAAGCACCTTTCCTCTGCTTAGCCAACGCACCTCACAATGGTATAGGATGTCTGGGTACTGACTTTCTATTTCTGACAAAAAGTTCTTAAACTGTCTGTGTTTAAGAGAATGTGATCTGATTTAATTTACAGTTTTACCACTACTTCCATTATTTCTGATACGTCAAGGGTTTTTCCACACAGTGCTTGTTGGTGAACAATGCAGTGTAACACCATTGGGTTTTTCCCTCCTGCACTTTTAACAGTATTGCACACTCTGAATATCTAAAACAAAACTTTTTTTATTGGCGTCTGCTGGCCGGACCAAATCCTTTCGCAGGCCGTAGTTTGGAGACCCCTGACTTAAGTAATCGAATTGCAAAATGGTTTTTATGCCACTTAAGAATATACTACACAAATTTAGATTTATAGTTTGTAAACTTTCATAGATAGATAATACAGTAAACCTTTTGTTTGATTTTACCTAATCTAAATAAACGGTATCAGTTAACTGACACAAACTTTCTCCCAACTTACTGTAGTCAAAATAATATTGTTTTTAATCATTTTATTTACTACTTTTTAGAACAAAACAAAAAAAAAATAATATTCTACCTACGTCAATCGTATAAAAAAATGATTGTCCCAGGCGGGATTCGATCGCGCGACCTTTGAATTACTGGCCGTGCTCGTTACCGTGGTGCTACCCCGTGCGGCCGCTGCCGCGATGCTAGATTGACAACTCAAACTTGTTTATTTTTAAACATTTCCCCATAATTATAAAATGCCGAAGTTTTGATAAAAGCGGGTGGTGTCATTTTGTTTGGCATCTTAAGCACTATAAATACTGAAAATTTGATCAAAATTGTTAAAGCCGTTTTTGAGAAATTTGCATTTTGTTGTTTTTTATGGGTTTTTAGGGGTAAATTACCCTCAAACATTAAAAATTCCAAAAAATGAAAAAAAATGCCTGGAGATATTAGGGTTTAGTACCTACATACCAAATTTCATGAAAATCGGACCAATAGTGTCCGCTCTGGTCGTGTATACATACAGACAGACTAACAGACAGACACCACTCTAAAAACAAATTTTTGGGTTCAGGGAGCACGAAAACAAAAAATTCCACTAAAAATATTTTTGGGATCAGGGAGCACCAACACAGATAATTGCACTAAACAATTTTTGGGGTTCTGGGAGCACCAAAACAGATAATTCAACTGAAAATTCAAATTCGAACATTTTTACAAAAACAATACTTTCTCCATATACTACGTATAGGGTGGAGAAAGTAAAAAACTGATAGTAGTGAAGAATTGTAAAACACCTGATTCTAAATTAGCCCAATTGGTGCAAATAAACGTGTTTTGGTTCATTGTAAACCTAACCTAAAATTATGTTCAGTTTTTGATCCAAATCAGTTGTTTTATATATTATAATATGTAACAACAAATGTAGTAAAATATACATTGAATTAAAATATAGTAAACATTTTTAGTTGATTTTTGTTTTTTGTTTGCTTAAGTTCGTCAATCTAACCTAAAAAAGCTGCTGGTTTTGAAAATAGTATACTGATTATAAAAGCTAAGTAAAGTGGCTATGGTAATGTAAACAAACATGACGTGTTGCCAGCGTGTTGCTAAGCTTTTTATACTAACAGCTGTTTTTATGCGCTATGGTCTTTAGTCCATACAAAAGAGGCTGATTAGTTTTTTTAAAATTTGAAACTTTTTCGGGACACTTTTCCAATTTTTCTTAAGGGTCGGCTCTAGCTGTCGGCCATGTTGGTTGACACTCCATAAGACCAATGTTAAATTAAAATCCATATTTTTCCTTTATTTTTGATCGGATAATTATGAACGATATGTCATTTTAAAGCTATGGCCAATACGCATGCAAATGGCTTTTCCAAAATTAAGAAAAACGTTTTGTTTAATATTTATTAACAATTTAAAAAATTAATTTTTAATATTTTTTTATGTTGTCACTATTAGTTATAGCGAAAAAGTACCAAGCCATTTGCATGAAGAATTTCGTCCCCAAGAGTTTGGTATTTTTTTGAAAACGCTATTTGAACAATTGCGGGTTTTAAATGGATTTAGGCTGAGCAATGTCCGTGTAACCTACCGCCGCTATAGGGTGACTTTAAATATTTTTTTACGATGTAACTATTAATTATAGCGAAAAATTATCAAGCCATTCGGATGAAGAATTTTGTCCCCAAGCGTTTAGTATTTTTTTGAAAACGCTATTTGAACAATTTCTGGTTTTAAATGGATTTAGGATGAGCAATGTCCGCGTAACCTACCGCCACTACGCTTGAGTCGCAGGTTGCTTTCTGTTTTACTAGAGCCGACCCTTAATATGAAAACCTAGTTCGGACTATTATAAACATTTTAAAACAAAAAATAGCCAAATTGGTCCAGCTGTTCTCAAATGATGCGCTTACAAAGGAACAGCAATTCATTTTTATTATAAAGATTTATTTCTCTTTGTTAAATTACGTGTTTTTTTAAATGTCTCAAAAATCTCAAGAAATATTGTTTAAAAGTATGCCAGTGTTGTTCTTATAAAGAATTATTATTAAAAACTGTTAATAATAAATAGTTATATTAGTACTATTCATTTGCGTAATTGTATTTCGTTAAAACGAAAAACAACTAGTATTGCTCTTACTGACTAATAATGTACTTCTTTCAAAGACTCAAGCGTGTAACCTAATCTATTATTATCCAAAATCATTTTAAGGTTTATATTTACATAAAACCACCTGTGTTATTTTAACGATCTTTCAGAAAATCCTAAGATTGTGTTCCACCAAAGAACTTTACACAATTTCTTTGTTTGCCTTGAAACCTGAAAGTTTATCGCAGTTAGCTAACAAGTTATTGTGATGAAGGATTACTTTTGTCGGATAAGTTACTTTCGAGTTTTGAGTCATTGTAATCGGTTTATCATCTTGTAAGCTGGAAAGTGAATCCGAATGGAATTAGCAACTGTTCTGTTGTTAACATAAATAGAAGGCAATGCTTGGAAAGTATTATTTGTCTTCACCACAGAACTTAAAGTCTGGTATTCTTCTATTCTATTTACACAAATGTTTGAAAATTTTGATTTTTGAATCCTTGTTACAGTTCAGTTATCTGTTACAAGGTATGATCCTCCCGATTATGAAAATTGATCCAATATATAGGAAGAAAAATAACTAATAAAGCAGGACCATTAAATAAATAGATTAACGACGATTAATAGAAACAGAATAATTTTAACAGTTACTTTGATAATTTTTCTAGAATAATTTTTATCAGTTACTTTGAGAAGTATTTTTTAAACTTTACTTTCAATAATTTGCTGACTTGTGAATTTAAAATGTATCCTTGTTTCTCTTATAAGAATGTTACAAGAAATTTCCTTATTAATTAGCAACCATTGGTGTTCACTCAAATGAATAAAAATGTATACATTGGAATATTCTGGTAACTCTACTAGTAAAAAAATACGTACAGAGGTTTTTACTGTATTTGAAAACCCCCAACAGTGAGCTGCAATGATTAGAAAGGCGTTAAGTTTAAAACCTCCTCACAGTTCCACATGTTCGTGCCTTGCTATCCATTCTTCATTAGTCTAGATGGCTTGAGTAATATATAAAAGCAACATTAAATAGCGCTTTCTGTAAGTTTTTAGTTAAGAAAAATTTCACCTAATGTTCCTGTAGGCTTAATAATGACATTTATCCAATTACTAAAACTAATAAAGAAGTTGATTGGATCCGAGCACCTTACTCTGGGCAGTGCCACGTGATCACACCTATTAAACTCGCCGACCACCTGTTTTTCTTCAAATCCGAACTGTATAGGTATTTTAGAAATCAATTCACCAAATGTTAGATATGCAATGCGCTGGCATTCTACAAATTAGAAAAGTTTTAAAGAAAATATTTATAAATTCTTTTTAATTTGTTTATA
>JAGFPH010004064.1:56745-82831 GCA_018207615.1 Philaenus spumarius | reverse complement strand
TCGGATTTAAAATGCGGCCGCTAGAGTGCGAACACACATATATATATGATTTTTAATGACACCCCAAAACGTGTTCTGGGGACCATGATCGGTGCTCATTTGCTACTCCCGACCTTGGGTCTTACCATAAGGGCCACTGAAATAGCTCACTTTTCCTATGGAAATTCGCTAATGAGACTTGTTATTATAGCTTCTATACAATGTTTGAATACGATATACATTACTTATCACTAATGCGTTCCCGTATAAGTTAGTGTTTTCATTTTCCATTCAGGATATTTAACCCCTTCAGACCTGAATTTTAGTCCATCGTAAAAAAAAATATTTTTGTGTAAAAACTTGCTCTAATTGATGTAATTAATTATCCCAAATATATATTTTTTTATAATTTTATTTTCTTATATGTTTTTTTACATGTGCATTTTTATGCACATTTCGTACCAAGCGTGGCAATATTCCCTATGGAGAAAACAAATTCATTCTGACACCTCTGAGTTTCAAAATCACTAAATTCCAGTGTAAATGCCGTATAATATAAACATAATGAAAAAAATAATATATATTTGTATACTATTAGTACTCAACTAGGCAGAAAATTTTAATTACTGTTATTCCTGTAACTACCAACTTGCCATACCAATGATTTAGTCGGGAAGAATTAAAAAACATTTATAATTACACAAAACTGTTTATTACAAAAATTGCATAGTTATTATTATAATAAATCATTTGCATGTTTATATAATACAACTTATTAGAACATCTGTTTCTGCCTCATCATCGCTAAGGAAATCCTCCAGATCTGACAGATTTCCACTCTCTAGAATATCCAGTATTTTGGAAGAATCTTTTTCTAGATGAAATGCTCCAAAACCTAAAAAAATATTTGTTTTAGTAAGCTTTATAATAATACAACATATACAATCTATGTAGATTATTCAAACTGAGCCCTTATAAGTAAAAACAGTTTATTACAATAGATTTTTAGTTATGAAATATTGTTTTGCTACGCTACATATTATCGAAAGTTGGTTTAGGTTATTCAATCTGAGCCTATAGGCATAACTAAAATCTGAATTATAAAACATACTGAACAGATTTTTATATATCAAATTTTATAAATAACAATTGCACACTGAATTTATATCACCGTAATTATTACAAGGTTATTCAATTGTAGGCCTAATTACGCAGGATTACTAACTAAATAATTACAATTAGGCCTACCGGTACCTAATTTAGAAAATTGTGTAATTAAATAAATGTGTAAAATAGATAAATTTGTTGAAATAAAAAGTTGTTGATTACACAAAATTCATATAAACCACATCGTCTGAAAAACAACACCAAATTTTAGGTTATGTTTACAACAACATTAGTAACCTTCCCATCAGTTTGTGCAGAATTCTGCACATGAATTTTCAAACGTAACCTGCCAAGAACTATTTTTAAATATAAGTATTATAACTATTCTAATATGAAGCAGTAATCTTTCTATTGCCATATAACATATAATTATGAACATTGAAACAAAAATTAATAATGTAAAATAATTATTTCTATCAGCTTACCTGCATGACTTGTTGAAGGTACAGCCATCTTTGTGTTTCAAACAATATAACTCACTTTTTCACTAACAGGTAGCGCTAGATGCATTCTATATGGATAAAACAAGAGTGCATGATTCTGCACAAACAGTCAGAACAGTAATATCATTCAAACTTTTAAAAATAATAATTCTTGAAATTGATGTGCACAATTATGCACAGTGGGTCTGAAGGGGTTAATATTCAAAGTAGTTTCTCGTCACGCCAGGACTATTGTTTGAAATTGTTCGTTGTTTGTTTTCGTTATAAACTTTAATCTTTGTCAAAGAATTGTCTGCATGCGTGGTTATTTCATTACTATTGTTGAATTAACTACTTAGATATATAAATGTTAGTGTTTGACGCAACATTGCAATTATTTTTATAAGATAATTTAATTTAATAGCTGTTGTTCCGCTCTATTTATACCTAACAGACGAAGTAGATAACTATTGAGCTTGACTTGTGAGAAAGTAAATACAGTAGATAAATAAAACCTGAACACAAAATCTCACAATAAATACGTTCTCTGACATCAAAAGCGTTTCAACGACAATGTTGTCATCCTCAGTGATGCACGGGCCACATAGTACAGTCAAATTAGACCTAAACATCAGTTTTGTGGTAGTCCTACATGTTTCAATTTCTGAAGGTACCGAATCATTATAGTCTGGTTCCGAGGTGTAGATCTCACTTTTATGTTGATCAAAAGAGGACATTAATGTTTTTTGCGTTTTCGCCATGGTTAATAACCAGTTAAATATTAAGAGTACACTTGTACCTTTAAAAACTGTATGCCACTTAAACCAACAAACTATACGTTTATTTGAAAATTTCATTTTTAAGAACTGCAGCATACATAAACGTAAACAACTGTTGGTTGAGTTCAACTGTCGAGTTACAACACGATAGTCTCCGGCTGCAATGAAGGGAGAAGAATCATGAAGTGCCGACGGATATTAAGAACAGTAAGATATTTGAGGCTTTGCCAACTTTGCTCCCCATCCACGTTCAACTAATACCCGCTCTTTTTCAGAACGTATTCAAAGATAATTAATTTGACTACTAATAAATACAACCAATAAGGAAATTTGGGAGCTAACAAAATTAAAATATCTCTGTGGGAAAGCCCCACTACACCCGTGAGAGGAGCTTTGTGTGGTGCAGCCTCACCATAACAAAATATTTTTTTTTTAATTTAACTGCTTTAAAAAGTTATTGAATAAACCTCAAACACACACAGTTTTCACACCTTCCACACCATCCCACCCCAAAACCCGACTCTATTTCGGTGGAGACTTGTATTACCACATTTAGAGGAAAGGGTCCATCAAACACTCAACCCCATGTCTGCTGATCTGTATTATCAAAACATACCACGTAATGTCATTTATACGGTAACACGTCGAGATATTGTTAATTTAAACACGTTTTCAACCATACCTTCAAAAATACCTTACTTTACCTCCTCCAAATCTCCAAAACCATTGATAGTAGCAAAAAAACGTGTAGAACCACTTTTGTTTAGAATGTTACGTACTTTAAAAAATTATAGAACAAACTAAGCTTTAAAGTAAAGGGTTTGCGAGAGATTTGTAAAAAAATAGAAAACACACAGGTTTTACACCTTCCACCCCCTACCACCCTCAAACCCGAAGCTATTTCAGTGGATACTTTTTACCACATTTAGAGCAAAGGGTAATAAACAACTTCTAGCAATCAGACCTTTGTTTTTTTGTTTTTTTGATTCTCTAGTTTGAGTATTTTTCGGTCTAATTTTACTGTACTAACAGTGATCAAACCTAGATATACGTGGCCTAACCAGAAGGTTCTACCCTAGGGAGCGTGTCATAAAACTATGCTAAGGCGTTAACCAAGCCTATCGTTGTTCAAATAGCTTAACAATAACAAGAGGGCCACGTATGTCTAGTTTATTAATAAATACGGGATACTGTTAGGTTAGTTATAGTTTGATTACTGTAGCCCGTGCATCACTGAGTATGGCGACATTGTCGTTGAAACGCGTTTGAAGTTAGTAAACTTATTTGTTGTGAGATTTTGTGTTCCAGTTTTATTTTATCTACACAAAATAGGTCTTCTGATGCACTTCTTACATTTTAGATTAAAGACATGTGTTCATAAATCCTTCAAAGCCAGAGTTCACGTCGAGTAATTTACCTTGAAACTTCTCAGAAGAAAACCGTGTGCTTGTCTATTGATTGTAAAAGACAAAATTCATCTTTAGATCAATACATACTTTGATACATTCAGGATACGTAAAATTTCTCAACTAAAATGATAAGCGGTAATTACCTCGAACGTAATGACCAAAGTTGTATATGTTGGAAAAACGATATCCTGCAATCTATCATTGTCACGTGACAACAATGTGCTTTGAAAGGATTAGTTCACTATTCCAACGCTAGGCGACTGCTCATGCGCTTTGGATAGAGAAGTTTGTGTAGTGAAAGATGGATCGAACGTTGTTATAAACCATAAAAAGGAGACTTTTTTTATGACGAATGGAAGTTTACGTTATTCACTTCATATTTTATTCATATGAAAAGGAAGTCCTGACTGACTGACTGATTCATAATCAACGTAGACAAAACTATGAGAGGTAGGGACGCAAAATTTGCAGGTTAAATTCATAAAGGTATAAATATGGTCAAAATATCGCGATCACTCTCAGCCCTATATCAGACAAAACAGCAGATTTGAATGAAAAGCTTAGCAACACAATTAATTCTAGGTGTGGCCTATTATACTGAACCAACACACGTTGTTGAATGCATTTACATTCATCGCCATAGCTCCAAAATAGTAAATTTACAATCAGTTAATTGTTCTGCACAAACGACCGTTTTTTACTTTCTCCACCCTATACGTAGTACATGGAGAAAGTATTGTTTTCGTCCAAATTTTCGAATTAGAATTTTTATATATTTGTATTAGGCCTAAACAAAAACAACCTGATTTTACTTGGATTACAACAATTAGCAACATTATGTTTATACCAAGAAAAAAGCCTTCCAACGTAAGCTGTTTCAGATGGGTTAGTAAAAAGTCCTAGAGCAAAATGAATCTCCAAAAATAGGTAGCCTATCAATAAGGTTGTGACCAAAAATTTAAAAAAAACCCAAAAAGTATATTTTAGGTTAAGAATGGTTAGTTTAGGTTAGGTATTGTTGGGTTGAAGTTAGTTCAAATTGGTTAGATCTGTTCTCGGAATCGCAAAACATGCAATTTAAATAAATCTAGTTCTAAGTAAATAATTACAGTATGTAGATTAGAAAATCTTTTGAGGTAATTATATAAACAGTAGTGGACGTATTCAGATTCATTATTTAATTTCGCAGATTGTAGAAGAGTTCCTGGTTATTTATCGTGGACTTATCAAGACAGGCTAGAGAGCTAGTTTATTATTATAATAAAAATGGTGTGATAAAACCTAATTTAATCAAAAAATGTTTATATCGATAAGAAATGTCTTTAAATATTCCAACGTAAAACGAAATACGAATAAATACGACTTATAAACAGTAATAGACATTTTATTTGTTCTTCTGTAATAAAATATGTATTTTATTGTTTGTTCTTTATGTTCAAATTGTTTATTTCAGTTCTGCCAATAAAAATATTGATTTTGACGTAAACCTATTAAGTTTTAACTATTCTTTGCATGTAAAAAGTAATTGACGATAAAATTTACAAGTTATTTTATATTCAGGAGACACATTAAACTGTTACGGTAAGTTATACTTGTGACCGATGATATTTTGGTCTAACTGTCAATAAATATAATGGATTTTTGTAACTTGGTTTACAACTTAGTTTATTCAACTCAGTTTCTTTAACTTAATTTATCTAACTTAGTTTCTTTGATTTAGCCCATCTGGCTTAGTTTCTGTAACTTAGTTTAAATAACTGACTTTATTTAACTTAGTTCCTGCAACTTAGTTTCTGTAGCTTAGTTCTTGTAACTAAGTTCCTATACTATAGTTTTCGTAATTTAGTTTATATTTACGTAGTTTCTGTAACTTAGTGGTACCTAGCTTAGTTTCTGTAGTTTATCTAACTTAGTTTCTGTATCTTAGTTGATCTAACTTAGTCCTTGTAACTTAGTTTCTGCAGCTTAGATTATGTGATTATGTAACTTAGTTCATTTAACATAGTTCCTGTAGCTTAGTTTCTGCAGCCTAGTGCATGTAACTTAGATCATCTAACTCAGTTTCTGTAACTTAGTTTATCTAACTTAGTTTATTTATCTCAGTTTTATTAATTTGCTTTATCTAACTCAGTGCTGTAACTCAGTTTCGGTAACTTACTTTATCTAACTTAGGTACTTACTGTAACTTAGTTTATCTAACGTAGTTTCTATAGCTTAGTTTCTATAGTATAGTGTATATAACTTAGTTCATCTAACTTAATTGCGTTAACTTAATTTATCTAACTCAGTTTCTAGTTTATCTAACCTAGTTGATTAAGCTTATTTTCTGCAACTTATTTTATCTAACTTAGTTTATGTATCTCAGTATTATTAACTTACTTTATGTAACTCAGTGCTGTAACTCAGTTTCGGTCACTTACTTTATGTAGCTTACGTACTTACTGTAATTTAATTTATCTAACATAGTCGGCGTAACATAGTTTCTGTAGCTTAGATTATGTAACTTAGTTTATCTAACAAAGTTCCTATGGCTTAGTTTCTGTAGCCTACTGTATGTAACTTAATTTATTTAACTCAGTTTATGTAACTTAACTTAATTTATGTGTCTCAGTTTTATTAACTTATTTTATTTAACTCAGTGCTGTAACTCAGATTCGCTAACTTATTTTATCTAACTTAGGTAGTTACTGTAACTTAGTTTATCTAACTTAGTTTCTGCAGTTTATTGTATGTAACTATATAAGTTATTTCTATCCATTAGAAATTCCGTACATTGACTGTTTTCATTTAAATGGGATAAGTTATGTTTGACATATATTTAGCTTTAGCGGAGTCCGTGACGTAATGAGTTAGCACGTGGTGACAGTTGGCATTGGCGTTCAGTTTATGTTCACTACGCTACTCCCTTCTTTTGATTAAAGCAAACAAGTTAAAAAATAATAAACGACATGTCCACAAATTAAATAATCAAAAATTTTACTGCACAATATCTACTTTTGAAACAGCTGTTACCTGAATAAAATGAATTGTTTAATTAATAAAAACACCATACATGCTGACAATTACAAAGCGACCTTGTTTGCTGATTTCTTTATGAAAGACGAGCTTTGCAGTGGCTCTCACGGTGAGACATAAGGTCGGGATTGGTCAATGAGCACCGAGTATGGTCCCCAGAATACGTTTCAGGGAATCATTAAAATGTTTATTTATGTAAGTATATAAGTGTTTGCATTCTAACAGGCGCATTTTACGTCCGATTTGGTTCAAAATTTTCACAAACGTAGGGTTTTGAAGTAGTTTGGACAAGTTCACTATCCTAAAACAATCCGACAAACCGAAGCATGTTTTTTTTAACCAAAATTAAAAGTCTTTGAGGTTTTTCGTACTAAAATGAAACTTTTTGGAGTTTTAAGGATAGACCTCTACTATTCTGCGCATTACGTTTTTTACACTGCCTAATACCCCATCTCGTTTTCCTAAAATAAATTAAGGTGCTCTGGAGCGCCCTATCTCAGCAATGTTAAAAATACAATATTTAAGGAACATTTTCTCAGAAACTACTGGATCGAAATTAGTAAAATTTTAGTTAGTACAAATTAAATACAAAATTTAACATGAGGGTTTTGCAATACAAGCAATACATTTTGTTATTATTTTTATAAAATAATAGAATTTTGACCAGTTTTTAACATATTTCTCAGTCATAACTTAGAAATGGGCACTTATATTACAAAATGCTCTCGTTAAAACTGGTAGTATACTCCATTAAACAACCCTGAAAATTTCAGATCAATATGTTTGATAGATTTTGATAAAATGTTCCTTTTGTAAATAAAATAAAAACCAGCCCCATATGCAGGGTTGTCATCAGCTGAATATTATCAAAGACTGTATAATCAGGTTTGGCACTACATAAAAAGCTAAATATCCCTATCAAAATGAAAATTCCCACCATAGGCGGCAATTTTAATTATTTTCAAATTGGATAAATCATAATCAAATTATTAAGAATATGATAAAAAAATTGTCTTATTCTCATGTGACATACGAACCAAAACGTATTTCTACCCACTTAGAGTTGAGATGTAATAAGAAATGTAGGCTTGTTTTAAAGCTAAATATAAGGGCAATAATAAGCAATGAAAAACAAAAAATGAAAAAAATAAAATTTTAGGTGCTCCGGAGCTCCTTAATAGCGTAAAAGCACTCGGTTCAAATTCAAGTGGAGGATTTTACGATGGAGAGCTCGCAGTCCATAATCCTAGGCGTTCAAACAAATTGTAATAATACATTCAGTGCCTTCGGGAATAGATCAATTTCCCAAATACTTAGTTGAAACCCTAAAATATATAATAAACTTAATTTTGTAAATTAGCCAAACTCACGTCAGCTGTTCAGATGCGTGACGTGGTATTTATATAGCTAGCACCAACACTTGTTAGAAACGCTTCAATTCATTCTTACCGTTGGACAGCTTAATTGGAACATCAGGCGGTGCGTTTCTAAGGAAAAGATAATTCCAGGAAACGAATTAAAGATTGTTCTCTCTCGCACACTATTACGTCTTCCTTCTCATTTATTTCCTATTTTACTTCTTACCACTTTCTGTCATGGGCGGGATTACAAAAAAAAAGGTGGATCAAGAAACCCCAGGTGGGTTTATTGGGGAGTATTGAATTACAACAAAAAATATAATAAATTCTTCCCCAAAAATAGTAAAAATTTCAAAAAATTCTTTGTGTTTTTCAATGAGAATGTCACAAACAGGATTAGAGGATGGTAACCCTACAGTGCTCTACCACCGATTCAAAAGGATCTTTAGTTCCACCATCCAAATTAATTCTTTTCTTTCTGCTGTTTAAAACCACATCTTTCTGAAAAAACCAGCGCAGTACACCGCAAGCTTTTCAAAAAAGTTTTCATTTACGACAAGAATGTGTTCGTAGCTCCTCTGACTAAATCATTGACATTTGAATAGTATTTTCTTATTCAGAAAAGGCCTGAGCACAATTTTATGTTATTTGCACCTCGAACTTGCGGCCACTAATTTTGCATCCGAATACTTGTATGGTATTTTACGTTTTGATATATTTTGGATGAACCAAACGGGCAGGGCCCGTTTGTTTTTCGATAAACGCCAAACAAGTGTCATTATAGTACGAAAAACTGCAAAAATATATACTTTCGAAAAAGGTACTTCAGGTTGTTGGATTTGTTTCGGCTAACGAACTCGTCCGAGCAACTTAGAAAGCGAACGTGAGTGCCAAATCAGAGGTAAATTAAGATATCGACTCCCAACCACCGCCGAACATCATTGGTTAGTTTATACTTTCTTTTGATGAGGTTCACATTTTTGGCCGCCATCTTGGATCCGCTATATTGGAATGAACTTTTATTTTTTAAATGTAAAGGTAAGGTTGTGACCCATCATTTCAAACTACGTTTTTCTGTAGAACACGATGCCGCAATCGGTTTTTAATTATCTGCTTTCGTTCTCGAGATATTAACAATTTTGTAAAAAAATTAAATTTTCAAAAATCCCTTGATTTATAATTTTTTTTTTTTTAAATATCGACCCTTTATCATCGGATATTACAGTTTGGTAGCAGCTTATAGATTTTTATTAAGTTTTAAATTTGTACTGCCATCTTCAGTAAATTAGTTTGATTTCAGTGTATTAACAACTTTTCTCTGCGAAACTGAAGATGGCAGTAAACATTTATAACTTAATAAAAATCTATAAGCTACTACCAAACTGTGATATCTGATGATAAAGGGTCAATATTTTTTTTTTTTTTGAAATTAAATAAAACAAGGGATTTTTGAAAATTTAAATTTTTTACAAAATTAAATTAATATCTCAAGAACGAAAGCAGATAATTAAAAACCAATTGCGGCATCGTGTTCAACGGAAAAAAATAGTTTGAAATGATGGGTCACAACCTTACCTTTACATTTAAAAAATAAAAGTTAATTCCAATATGGCGGATCAAAGATGGCGGCCATAAATGTGAACCTCATCAAAAGAAAGTATAAACAAATCAATGATGTTCGGCGGAGGTTTTGAGTCGATATCTTAAGAAATGCGGAAAAAATTAGGTGGGGGACATTTAAAACTCACCCTGTATATACAATTTTTAATAACTTCACGTTACGTGTTCTGGGGATTACGGTTAGTTTTCATTCATAACTCCCGACCTTAGGTCTCAACATAAGATTCACTGCATTAGCTCATCTTTCCTATGCTAATTCGCTAAAAAGACTAATTCAATAAACGGTACCAGTAACTGGAACATACTTTCTCACAAACATATTTAAATTATTAAACAGATTCACTGTGACTTCATAATTTTGTAGGAGAGGTGATATTAAAGTAGGAGATTAACTAATAAATATTATTATTATTAGTTAGAGAGAAAACTATTCTATCGATTTCGTACAAATTTGCACCAAACACGACAATTAGGACTCTATATGTGTACGGAAAAAGGTTTTGAAAAATTTTGGAAAACAACTACCTTTTTGGCAAAAAACCCAGAAAAAGCAGTTATTATTATTAGATTATTATTACCTAAATGAGAATTTTTAGAAAGATGCGGTTTTTTTGCATATGGTCGGGTTAATGGCTACAAATAAGCCAAATTTTATCAAAATCGTTAGAGCCGTTTTTGAGAAATTTTGATTGTTCTCGTTTTTCGGACATTTTTGGGGGGTAAAACCCCTTACAAATCTAAAGTTTGAAAAAATGAAAAAATCGCCTGGAGATGTTCTAGAACTACACCTACATACCAAATTTCATAAAAATCTAACAGTCGGTATGGTCTCCAGCTCTGTACAATTCTAACAGACACACGGACAGACATCACCAAAAAAACAATGTTTTGGGTTCAGGGAGCACCAAAACAGATGATTCCACTAAAAATATTTTTGGGTTCAGGGAGCACCAACACAGATAATTCCACTAAACATTTTTTTGGGGTTCAGGTAGCACCAAAACAGATTATTCCACTAAAAATTTAAATTCTTAATGTGACGAAAACAATACTTTTTCCATATACTACGTATAGGTGGGGAGAAAGTAAAAGGAAATATTTAAAATCAATTCACGAAAAACACATCTCATCAATTAATGATGTTTAGTGGTCGGCTATCTTAAATGATAGCATGACAGTAGTAAATGAAAGAAATATATTAGTAATACAGCGTTGCCAATAGTAAGAACATTTCTGAAAAACGAACTTGTACACGTGACGAGAAGGATTCGCGAGCGAAGCGAGGCCATGGTTTGTTTCAAATGAAAATATTTATCTTTAGTCCTTTTTACTATTTCGAAGTATACAATTTTATACATCACTTTAACATCAAATGTAAACTGTAGGCTTGGCAACGTAGATTTACTATAGTATAATTGTTATTATGATACAGAATGATTTTTGCTTAGAGGTTGGCAGTCCTGGTGTTAACACATATTATAAATTTTCGCCCATACTTGTCAGGGTTGTTGGTAAATACCAGCAACCGATAAGAAATTTAAAAAAAATCATAATTATTAAGAAATACATTTACAAAATAACACAAATTAAATTTAGAAGGCAATTCATCGTACAGCGGAATCCCGAAACGGGTGAGCAGTATTAGGTTACAAAAACTCAAGACAGCATAGGCCAGCATTTCCAAAATCTGTCTTCATCACTGCCAGTAGGCCAAATCTGTAAGAGCATAAAATCATGTCAAATGTACCCGAATCGTTAGCCAATCATGAGGAACCAATATTCAAACGGACCAACCAGAGTGAGCTAAGTAGAGGCGAAAAAAAAGAAGGTGGGATAGCAACGCGTGAAAAACGAGTTCTAGGCCCTATCACACAATATTCATCAAGAAGTAAACATCAAGGTTTCAGTATAAATCAATTAAACAAGTCTAATACAAAAATATCCATCAAGAAGTAAACATCTAGTGTGTTTTTTTTTTTAACGTCTTGCTGTTTTGCCCTTAAGGCTAATGAAGACGGGACCTACAGTTTTACGTGGAATCCGAACCACAGCCAATTATGTCTGTTAAGAAACAAACCATTTAGAAAATTATTTGGGGTCAATGGGAATTGAACCCGGAACTTTTCCATTGATGGTTGCCATGACGATTGATAAATCTTTGACGCCTTAACAACCACGGCCATCGTGGCTGTGAACATCTAGTGATCTACATTCTGTACTAATCAATTTAACAAAGATCATTCCTGGAAGGTATCCAAAACGTGAAAGTGTAGGGCGGTATATCAGTGTGTGATAAAAAGGCGGCGACCAAATTTTAATAAAATATCAGAATTAGTTTAATTAAGTGAGTGTGAGAGAAAGGAGAGGAGAAATTTTCAAACAAATGTAAGTAGATTTAATTGTAAGACAGATCTCGGGGAGTAAGGATATTTAAATTGAAACACGAAGCATATATCAGCACTTTAATCTTAGACCTACAGTAGCTTAAGATGCATTTAGTTTTATTGGGACTGAATCTTTGTAGGGTTAGCTGCAAGACCTAGAGTCGTTAAGCAATCGGGGACGGTTCGTAATTTAACAGAAATATTTCAACCATAATTTATTTTATTGACACGTAATTACACTATAAATAATAATTTATGTTTCAAATGGTAAATTGATGTATTACATAAATTCACTCTTTTAATTATTGTTATAAATTGATTTGTTTAGTTAGCCTGGAGGGCCTATTTTATTGTTTAAATAATGTCTACGATTGTTATTTGTAATGGGATTTCAATTGTTGTAAAATTTTAATTATTGAAAGAAGTCAGTTGGTGACATTTTGTTCACTAATTAATAGATTCACTTGTAGTTCAAGTACTCGAAGAACTTTGATTAATATGTTTAGATTTTGTAAACTCAAACGTCTCTCTAATTATTTGTACCTAGTCTCTGGAGTACCCTCACGAGCCAGGAGTAGCGTACCCTAGTTGAATGATTCTGATCGAGCCAATGAAAAGGTATATGTTTAATAGTTAAGTATTTAATTCAAAATTAAAATCAAAGTCAAAAGTTTCAAGAACTCTTACATATTAATACCTGGTATCACATTTCAACCCTTACATGTAATCATACAATACTTATTATGTTAAATTAGGCCCCTAATATATCAGAATTACGGTACGACGTGAGAAATATATTTGACCAAATTCTCATCACGTAAGGTCATGGCATGTGCTCAACACAGAACAACAGCAGCTTGTAAGAATTATGTGCTGCACTTGGAATACTTCGGGATGAAATATGTACAGCATTACAACAAATACAGACGATCCTTCTCTGTCTTCGCGCTCTGTGAACACGACGGAAATACAAAGACAAAAGCTGGGCTGTGCTTAGCTTTATAATAAATTGCCTACAACGTGTTTAGATATACTTCAACCTGCACAATAAACTCGTTCCTTTAAGTATACAAGCAATAGTGTGGAATCAAATCACAAACAAGATCTATATATTATGCAATTGCAATTATACAACAGTATACGCCTCTTCTAGTGCTTATTACTTTAGTAATTTCGCCAAAGAGAAAGGTCACTCTAAGTTTTTGTCAGAAATATTATTTTATGTTAGAAAAAGGGAGCTCTCACTTTATGACATGTCAAACTTTAGTGTCCACTTTATGACATATCAATATGTAGACGGTTCTTTTTATGACATGTCAAAATCTAGACTGTACACTTTATCACATGTGTATCTGTAGAGTGTTAAATTAATGATTTGTCAATGTTAAAGCCGCTTAAGAAACAGCTGATTACGGTAAAATCTTACATAGTTTTGAGGCTGGATATTTTTAAATTTAAAAAAAGAAGAAATACGAACATATTTCCAAATTTGAAAAAGTAAAATATTTGTATAACGCTTCTGAGTTGGGACAATCATTAGGTTCCTTTTCTATAAATCTTAAAATAAAAATACATTTGTAGTAAATTTTTCGGAGATTGTTAGATGTAAATGAATGTTTGTTATTGGAAAAAGGATTAGAACACTTTATGGTTTATTAATCGGTAGAGTGTTCATTTTATGGTTTATCAATCGATAGTATTCACTTTATAATTTATCAATAGGTAGAGTTTTCACTTTATTGTTTATCAATCAATAGCGTTCACTTTTTGGCATGTCAAATTGTAGTTTCTTAAAGAATTAAAAAATATTAAAATCCATAAAGAAAAATATAATTTATTTCGAAACCCCCGATCAGCTGGACCGTGGACAACAGTACTGCACTCACCACCTGAGCTCAGCCTTCGGGATTGTTTCACTCCATTCCTGCACTTTCTGATTTCCCAAGGCTCGCTTCAAAGGCTTAAATAAATCCAATACCTTTTTTTTGATGATAATGCTCCCTTTCATAGACTGTGCGACAGACTGTGCTTTAATCAAGATGGAAAGGGTGTTTTCAATGAATTGGAAATGTGGCAGTCGTGTTGGGTCAAGATACAAAGAAGGGGGGGGGGACAACTCCAAGTATGAGTAAGTATTTTTAATTTAATCTAAAGCTTACATTGGAATACAAAATACTAAACAACAAGTACTATATTTTAATAAGGGGCAGTTTGTATAATGAAAGGTTTTCGTTACTACTGTTAAGACGACAATAAAGAAAATAAAAACAGTAAACGAATGAAATGTATAAATGAAAAGAGTGCAATCAAAAAGTGAGTCCCAAGAAGTTTGCCCGATCTACATATCATCATACAATAATATTATTGATAATTATAATCTGGATGTACAGAGTGTTTATAAAGTCAATTTATAATTTGTTCATCAGAAGTTATCATCACATGTATCTTGTGTTGCAAAACTAGAAAAATTTGTTGACTTATCTGACAATTTTCAAAAACTTCCCCCCAATGTGATATTCGAGAACTTCCCCCCATGTGATTTTCGAGAACTTAACAGAGAGGGGAAGGGGACAACAATTCCAAATGTAAAGGTAGGTCATGTAATACACCATTGTAATGCTTAAGTAACCGCGTTGAGAGGGAATAGAAGATACATAGTATATAATAATAGGTTATTATAATTATTATAATATTAATATATAATAATAACATTATATTATGATAAGTATGCGAAAAATAGTCAATATTATAATGTAAGCATTATTTATTTAGTGACTAATGATTTTGAGTGAGGTGTTAGTGTATGCTCTCTACATAGAATTCTAAGAATAATTCAATATGTAAGGAATAATTATAATTATTATTATTATAATTATTATTTTTGTGCGTTTTAAGTTTTGTAAAGAAGATTGATTTTCGTCTAAATAAAGTAAGTTCAGACAAAATTTTACATTTGACAAAAGTAATATTTTACATTGTTTTATTCACTGCAACTTATTATTACTCACTTAGATATAAAATGTAGCTTCATATTACAACAATGGAGGTCATACAATGTTAATGGAGTATCTATTACTCACAGAGTAGTTTCTTCTAGGCCA
Organism: Philaenus spumarius; assembly: GCA_018207615.1. NCBI lineage: Eukaryota > Metazoa > Arthropoda > Insecta > Hemiptera > Aphrophoridae > Philaenus > Philaenus spumarius. The sequence goes on along the minus strand of JAGFPH010004064.1, from coordinate 67,597 downwards.
GATGGCAAATGCTTATTCCACTCTTTGGCTTTAATCGTACATGACACGATTCACTGGGGTTTGAGGCGAGGACCAGAGTTGTTAGTCATGTTTCAAACAATTGGCGCAAGTTCGAACCATATACTTTAAAAGTAACAGGAGATATTTATTCAACAAAAAAATAATATATCGCGGACATGAGGAAACCGGTAACTTTTGGAACCTCCTGTGAAATTCAAACAGCATCCGAAATATTTGTTATGAATTTCAGGTGTACAGAGATGGTTATTTGTTGTGGGAGAGTTTTGGTGAACCGATTGAGGGAGTAGGGAGGCTAAGGTTTACTGGGAAACTGACGAGAGGCTACTTTGATGTTCCCATTCCTCTCATACCTTCTTTACCTGTGTAGCGTTTATAGAAACGTAAATCTAAAACTAGTAACTTTTGAATTCGCGCGCCAAGGCCAATTCGTTTTTGCTTATTCATCCTTCTGCCGTAGCCTTGACCATGTCAGATGAAAGTGACAACACGATCAACTCTTAGTCTGAACCGAATTTATTTAAATGTAAAACCGACTTGCAAAAATTAACCATGTGTAAGCAAGTTTTATTAATATGCGTTCGTGAGTTGTTTAAAGTAATTCTTGTGAAGTGTTTTTATGGCGTTTCAAGGCAAATCTGTCCGACCTTGTCTAAGGCCTATTTCGTTACAAAACATGTCTACCGGCTAAGATATCCATCTATCTTCTACCAGGTAAAATTCAAACCTAAATTACACCCTGAGTTAGCTATAATAATATGTATTGTGTGAATTTAACTGTAACATTTATCTACACTTGCAGAGTAAATTTATGTCATAACTTAACTTTATTTTTTCATAGCCTATATTTTATATAGCCTATCTGTTTCACTTTACGTAGCCACAAGCCTTAAACTGTTTGCATTATAAGATTTAGAAGCCTTTTTGAGCCTTATAAAGGTGTAATAGTGTGTATTCAAAGCTCTGTTTTAAATATTTCTTTGTAAGCCTATAAATTAGAATACAGTTTCTTACACGAGGTTAAATTACAGTTTTATACAGGAAAATACAATACAGTTCTATACACGAGGTTAAATTACAGTTTCATACATGAAATAGTTATGCAACTTTATACATGTTTTTAGCCATGTACTAAAACTTGTGTTTTTTTTCTTATAGTGAACATCACTGGTTTAAGTATCACATGGGTTTAACATCCTACAAGTTTTGTCTTCTATCTTCGGAACAATAACAACCAGCTATTATGAAAACATTGCTGGAATTTTGAACTGTCTGTTACTTTAAAAAATGATATCAAATTAATAAAGGCTTACATAGTTGAAAAAGGCTACAATAATATTTTTTATAATAATAATTGGGAGGTGCAGCTATAGCATATTTCGGACCTTAGCCCTAAGGTCTCTATATTAGAAAATTTACATACTTTTTTTTATAGAGAGACGTCTCATAATTTTTTTTTGTTAATTAATTTTTACCTAGTATTAAGTTTGGCCATAGATATAAAATTATTATCAAATCCATGGTGAATGTATTCAATTTTGTAAATTTGTAAACACTACTAGTTCGTAATTTTGTATTTTTTTTATTGTAAACAGGGAGAGTTTTTCAAATTTTATTTTAGGGAGGGTTTTTCTTTTTGAACATAATTAATTAATATATATATTGTAAATATTTTCTTTGAAAATCAATTGTACTTAAGGGCATGTCAATTTAAGATTTTTATTATTTAAGGGCGTATAATTTTTGTATTTTAATTTAAAATAATATTTTAATAAACAAATTGTTTATTAAGTGAATTGTATTTGTTTGGCATTTCCTGTGAATAGCTAATTCAGGTGTTTCTTAAAAAAACTTTCCAAAATAAGGTAAGGCTACAGATTATTATCCTTAGAAGGATTTATCATCTTTGTTTTTTTTTTATGTATGTACCACCCCATTTTTGACTCAGTACGCTTTCCATTTTGCTTGTTCCCTTTGAGGATGGTACACCTGACAACTCAATGGCTATTAGTGTGGAGGAAATGCAGTCAGCTTCCCAATCCCAGGTTTCAGACGATGGTCTCCAAATTTCTCAACTTCCAACCCTATCAGAACAGTGTACATCATCATCTGATGCAGTTCAGTCGCATCCAGAACAAATACCAAAAAACGAGGGAAACAGACGAAAGCGTTTTTCTAATACAAATAGCGTAAAAGCACAAATATAAGCAAGCGGCAAAAAAACACTGTCTCAAAATACACACGCAGAATCAGCTAAAATTCAATAGCGAACATTGTCCTGTCAGCTAATAGTATATATGTACATGGAAGCACGAGGAGAATGAGTAGATGATACATAATATATTATAATAATATATAATTATTATAGTAACTATCCCTTACATATTGAATTATTTTTAGAATTCTAAGTAGAGTGCATTCACTAATACCTCACTCAAAATCATTAGTCACTAAATAAGTACTGCTTACATTATATTATATATAGTGATCACTATTTTTCTCATACTTATTATAATTATAAATATATTACTATATAATAATAATATTACTATATTATAATTATGCAATTTCAAAATATGATATAACATTTTTTGACAATATATTGACTTGTGTAATTTGTTGACCTTTACTCTCCTCTAATATTAATACTGATAAAAATAAAAACCGGTCATAGAAGTTATCACTTCCAACGTGCGGTCTTAAGCACACCCAATGTTTTTTATTTTTGAACTTTTCTACGTAATAATCACTAATATTTTAAAGTGGACTCACATGTGAGTCCATAGCACATAGGCTTAAAATTAGCAATACTCACAATACGGGGGTTTGCGTGGAAACCACGAGATGCACTGTGCGTCGGCCGCTTCTCATAGTGTTCAGTGTCAAGCTCACATGTGCGTCCTTAGTAGTGAACTTGTTAAAAGAAGAACAGTTTGTTACCAACTAGAACTTAGTACCTTGCTTCGTTCCAAAGTAATGGACAGTCAAAGTTTGAGAGCGGACCTATACATACTTTACATAGCCAATGAAAGACAGAAACCGATATAGATACGACCTTGTGTTGTAATTAGTATTTAAGTAATCGATAATTAACATTTCAAACAAATTTTGATATTACCGACTATATCAAACAATGTAAATTATGTAGCACCAGACGTTTGACTTTTAATACAGTAACCCCTTTGTCTGTTTTTACCTAATCTAAATAAAATTGTACCAATCTTACAAAACGATTAAATAGGGAATCGGAAGCAATGCTGAGCCACATAGATTGGTCATGTTCAAAACTTACCTTAAAATTTAAATTCACCAAACGTAGGAATGTTTCAGCTGATTACTCACAATTCACAAGATACCTAGAGGTTAAGTCAATAAACCAAAGGACTAGATATCAATTTTGGCTTTATTAACCAAAATGTAAAAAAAATTTTATATGCCCTTAATAAAGAATAATTAATTATTTATATGCCCTTAGTACAAAGAAAAACATCAGATTTAAAAGGAATACATATATATTTAATTTGAATTTTAAAAACCCTCCCCAAAAATAAAAAAATATAAAAAACCCTCCCCTTTAATAATGATTACAGAAATTATACAGAAAAGATTAAACAAGATTACAAAATTTTAACATGAAATACTATGGATTTGTTTAAGAATAAATATTTATGTCGTTGGCCAACTGTAAAGCTAGATATAATTAAATAAATAAAAATAATAAGAATTATGAGACGTCTCTCTATAAAAAAAAGGTATATAAATTTTCCAATGTGAAGCCCTTAGGGCTAAGGTCCGAAATATGCTATAGCTTGCTCCTCCCAATATTATTAAATACAAAACATGTCCTATATACTATTCATAATTTTGTTTAACACAGAAATACAACACACAGCCTATTCAAAATTCATTATAAGGTTCACTGCAGATTCTTTAAGTAATTACAAAATATTTTAGTTCATAATTATTTATGCAAAAGCACTGTCGTCGAAAAGTATCTAGTAATGCTGGATGTAGAAAGTTGGCTTTGTCAGCAAGTCATAAGCTGTAGTTGGATTTATAGCATGTTACTTGAACTTGAGTACAGTACTTGAACCAGTGAAAAACTGCATCAAACAAATAACAACCTTTTTTAGAATGCAAGTAGTCAATAAAAAATGCATAGTAAAACAGATAGTTTCAAAGTTTGCCTTTATAATATTAAGTGATCTTTTTTAGCACTTTAAAAGATTGTAAATGTCACTACAGGACTTGTCTTGTTACATTTAAATGTTTCTACATGTTAGCCAAAAGCAAATGGTAAACTTAAAAATGTTCTTGGTTTGTAACACTAAATATTTCAGAGCTATAAATATTGGATATGGCTCTTTAAAGTTCACAAGATTTTAGTTTACACGGATTTAAAGTTGTACAGAAATTAACTGTATAGGCTGGTCTTTTGTTAAAATAGGCTAAGGTGTGGTAAATGCATAACATTCAAAATATTAGGCAGACAAAGTTAAGGTATAAATTTAGGCTGTTGGAAAAGAAATACATAGTTTTGAATTAAACTGTATGAGCTTGAAATGTTATTTACAATATAAAACGTAAAACTAACTTTATGTAATTTTACAAGAAGTATATTTCATAACCAATAAATTTAAAGCTAAAACATTCCACGTACCTTGTATTTCAGAAGTAAGGGCTTATAAAAAAGACATATTAATTAGCCACGCACATTAGAGAAACTCGCGACTAAAAAAAAAAAGGTCACGACATAGTTAAAGAATTCGCAATGTACAAGCTGCACTCAGAAAGACTTGTAGCTGTTGTAAAGGCCGGCGTGCTTCTAGAAGGTTCTATATGTCGAAGCAAAATGTAACGGACTAGATAAGGTCAGCTGATTAGTTACAAAGGCTAGCAGTGAGTACCGTACGGCTGCAGATACCGTACGGAGTCGGCCCCTAGCGAAGAAAAGGATAACTACGTAAGGTTAGACAGCGGGTAAAAGCAGAAGGTTGTAGAGTCGGTAAGACGTCACAATTCTCCCCCCCGAAACGACAGCGTCGGGAAAGAGAAAAAAAATTTGTCAGAAGGACAAGCAACGAGAAACAAAAAAATTTTGAACCAACCAAACCAAATCAAATCAACCGAAAGAAATTTGCATGACTACATGAAGGAACACATACAAAAAAAACTTACAACTAACTATAAATAACCAACTGGTCAATATACCTCCACCGAAATATACAACACACAAAAACAAGAACAAAAATTACTTAACTATAAGTGGACTCGCTGTGTCCTTAAAATAGAATAAGGTGCTCGAAAGCAAATTTATTGTTTGTCGTATCTCTAGGATCGGAAGGTGATCAGTCTTCGGATCTTGCAAGATAGACTAAATGATGCAAGACATGTCATGACTAACGACAATATTTATTTGAAGGATTCCGGCGCTGGGAATTTATGTCATGTCAAGGATACATAATAACCTTTGAGATGGCCAATCTCCTGGTTTAATGTCGAGTCCGGGTACACTTGTTTATCAAGTGATGATGTGTAAAACATTACACAGCAACAAAAACACAATATAATACCTATAAGAGGTTCAGGTGGGGTAAACGCATTTAGCGCAGTTAGCTGAAACGGGGTAGCGATTTGAAAAGTGACTAATGGGGTCTGTAGGTACTAGGTGAGGCTTCAGTTGTTCAACATGGGCCTTTTTGACGAAATTTCGGGAATGCTGAAAAGATAGGGCAACTGTAACTGGGGTTAGAAAATCGATGATACGAAAGGGCCCTGACCACCTGGGCATCAGCTTGGCGGCCCTTTTATCTATTGCGGAGCTCAGATTGTGCGTCTTACACCACACTAGATCGCCAATCTTGAATTGATGAGGTCTACGGTTCTTATTGTAGACGCGCTCAGACTTTTGATGGGCTCGAAGAATGTTGTTTTTGGCATTACGCCAGATTTGATGAGGGTTGGAATTGTCCCTGGGAAGTAGGTCGTCGATATTCCAGGTTAAGCTGAGCGGGGTGTTGGGCATGAAGTTAAACAAGATTTTAAAGGGAGAGGTTTTTAAGGTCTCGTGGGTTACGAAATTAAAGGCTAACTGTAGCCAAGATAAGGATTTGTCCCAAGAAGTTTGACTGTTGGAATGATAGGCAATTAAGGCGGCTTTAAGATTTCTATTCAGACGTTCCGCATTGTTCGGTTGGGGATGGTAAGGTGACAGAGTTGCGTGTTTGATACCACGAGTGAAACAGTAGTTGCGGAACGAATGTGATGTGAAACAGGTGGCGTTGTCAGAGATCAAGATCTTAGGAAAACCAAAATGTTGGAAAATGTTTTGGCTTAAGGCCTTGATGGTGTTGAAAGAGGTGGCGTCTCTGACAGGGCAAAGCCAGGTGAATTTATAGAACTGGTCCACAGCGACCAGTATCATAGTGTTGCCTTGTGCTGTTCGTGGTAGCTTACCAACGTAGTCTATGTGGATTTTCTCCATAGGACGGGTTGGGACAATCGATGACAAATAGCCTAGTTTGCTATTTTGAGCGGGCTTGCTCACTGCACATGTTGCACAACTTCTAACCTTCTGGGTGACATCCTTTACGAGTGAAGGCCAGAAGAAAAACTCACTCACTTTAAATTTGGTCTTGAAGATACCTAAATGACCTCCTACTGGGGAGTCGTGATAATAGTTTATGATTAGGTCCACTAATGATCTGGGTACGCAAATTTTGATAGGGATACCTTTATGATTCTTAAGGCAAAGGGTCCCTTTATTTAGACAATAACGGCTAGAAGATTCACCAGCTTCTAGATCTGAAATAATGGGACTCAAAATGTCATCAGCGTGCTGTTGAGCGCTAATGTCCTGGAAGGCTAAAGGGAAATTAGTTAAAAGGCTATTGCAAACTATGGTGTTCTCAGAAGGAGACAGTAGTTCTGGTTGCTTTTCTAGCTCAAACATCCTAGAAAGTGAATCTGCGATTACATTTTGGGTGCCCCTAATATGTGCCACTTGGAATTTCAAAGAAGTTAATTTGGCTATCCACCGTCCCATTTTGCCTAATTGTCTAGGACGGGCAAGTAGCCATGAAAGGGCCTGATTATCTGTTTCTAAGAGAAACTCGCGATGCTCGAGGTACTGTCTAAATTTCTCTACTCCAAAGATTACGGCCAGACATTCTGACACATACGCAGAAGAGGTTTTTCTTTCCACAGGTGTTAAGGTGCGTGAAGCATAGGCAATAGGTTGACGTGAACCGTCAATTTCCTGGAGTAGGACTGCTCCTAAAGCGCACGAACTCGCGTCCGTTTGAAGGACAAAAGGTTTGTCGAAATTAGCCATACGAAGTACGGGAGGTTCGCAATGGCATTACGCAGATATTCGAAAGCAAGTTGTTGCTCAGTGTTCCAAACGAACTTTTGCCCTTTCCGCCGGAGCAGATTCAGAGGAGCGGCGTGTTCAGCGAAGTTTGGGATAAACTTAGAAAAAAAATTGACCATACCAATAAAGCGTGACACAGCTTTTGGATTGGTGGGTTTAGGAAAAGTTCTGATGGCCTTGGTTCTTTCGGGGTCAATTTGCACGCCTCTAGCAGAAACTAAATGTCCAAGGAATCTTATCTCTCTTACTGCAAAACGAACCTTATCGGGATTAACCGTAAGTTTCGCTCTTCGCAAGCGAGATAGGACTTCACGCAGATGTTTGATGTGCTCATCCCAAGTCTCAGAATAGATGACGAAATAATCAAGATAATTGAAAACGAATTTAAATTTGATGTCTGAGAAAACTTGGTCTAGAAGTCGAGTTAGAACTTGAGCACCAGTACAGAGTCCAAATGGGACTCGTGTAAACTGGTAGAGCATCCAAGGGGTACAAAAACTGGTGAGATGTTTAGAACTCTCGGTGAGTGGAATCTGATGGTAGGCAGAATTGAGGTCAAACACAGTGAAAAACTTGGCTCCCACAAACCAATTGAAGCACTTGTGCAGATTAGGAAGGGGTACGGCTTCGATTACGATATGTTGGTTTAGTTTTCGATAATCGATGACCATGCGGGGTTTCTTTTCAGGATGTTGAACAAGAAACGCTATAGAAGAATAATTGGAAATGCTTTTCTCTACTACTACTTTTTTTTCAACGATGTCCTTGATGTGCTCCCTCAAAAATTGCATTTTCGGAGGGGCCAATTGATAGGGCTGGCTTTTCACCGGTATATTGTCTTTCAGCACTATTTCATATTTAATTAGGTCGGTGAGTCCTAATTCTGTAGTAAGGACATCAGGGAAATTTTCTATAAGTCCTGAGATCTCCTTTTGACATTTGTCATCAAGGTGACTCAGTGGATTTTCGGTGACCTGAGTAGCAGAGGATAAGGTAACTGTAGGAGGTGACCTTTTTTGAAAATTTACTAATTGGAAGGGTTTAGCCTTATAAAATTTAAAAGTGAAAGTGCCTTGGAAAAGATATAAAATGAGTCGACTTTTAAGAAAGAAATCGGACCCTAGGATGAGAGGACACGACAGCTGAGGTGCTACTAAAATTTCAAAATTCCAGCTACAGTGCTGTATTTTAATGTGAACTTTGCACGCTAGATTGATCCCTAGCTTTTCTCCGTTTGCGGTGAGGCACTCCGATTTTACCTCTTGAATTTCTTTGACTACATTTAAAGATTTTAAATGTTCAAAAAGATCAGAAGACATGATGCTCCTGACTGAGCCAGAGTCTAACAAAGCGTTAGTCTTAAAATTCTTAAAATGGACTTCAACAAGAGGTAGAATCTTGTTGCTCAAACCTTTAGATTTTAAAGACTTATATGTTTTTCTCGTAAGAGAATTATTGGCTAAAGGAGAAAAACTATTGATCTTATTTTTACATTGTTTGAAAGAAGGGCACTTCCAGTTATAGTGACCAGTTGTTTTACAGTAGAGGCACGTGGGCCTTAAGTAAAAGGGTGCAACTAATCCCTGTTTAAAATTTGAAAAGTGACAAGATTTAGTGGGTGTTGAGAGGTTACTCTCATGTTTAGAATATAACTTGGACCTATTCTGATTATGTATTACCCCTGGTTTAGATTGAAAGAGAACTGATTTATTTAAAAGAGGTGACTTACGTGATATAGTGTTATTTAACTGTGCTGGTTTAAAAAAAGATTGATAAAATTTAATGTGGCTATAGTCGTTTCTTACGGTAGGAGCTTTGATTGGAAAAACGACTAATTTCCGCCCCTTGAGTCGTTTTTTGAATGAGAGGAAAAATTGTGTTGATACTGTTGTCGTTGATTAGGATACTGCCTACACTGTGGGCTTGTGTGACCTCTTCGGCCACAATTATAACAAATGACGGGTGACCTTATGGGCCTAACTTCGGGTTCCGACCTATAAAAGCTTTTTTGGGTAGACAATCTTTCTTTATCCGTGTATAAAGTATTATTGACTTGGGCACAGATGGTGTCCAAGTCATTAAAGTTAACAGGCTTTTTAGCGAAAACCAGACAGTTTCGCACCTCCGGCGAAAGAGCATCCACAATAACCTGGGTAATTTCGGCTTCATTTTTATTAACAAGAAGCACCTGCGCTGCTTCCTTAACATCGGAGACAAAATGGTGCAGGGTCTCTCCCAAACCTTGAGGTCTAAAGAAGAGATCCTGCTCCAAAGTGTTCCGACGTTTAGCAGGAATAAAACTGTCTAGAGCTTCTCTATGGAAGGCGCGAAACGTCGTATGCTTACACAAGCAGGAGCTTAACGGTTCCTTTGCGTAGGGCATAAGGATACTTAAAATATTTCTTTTAATGTCCGGATAAATTTTGCATAAGGATAGGGCGATTTTAATGAATTTAATTAGCTTCTCTAAGTCAAAACCGTCCGTTATAGGCAAAGTTGCTATTAACTTTTCAGCCGGATGGCTGAGTTTACCATAAACTATTTCAGGAGTGGAATTCTCCTGTGCTAAAATGACGGGAGCAGGTACAGAGCCTGAATGTAGCAAATTTCCATCGGTCGACGGTCGATTTAAGATCGGAAAGGTGGGAACTGTGGCCGCGTTGATTAGGTGCGGTACTGAGGACTGCGTAGAAACTACAGAGGCATTTAAATTGTCTGCAGAGAGCGACTGAAAATTGAATTTAAGCATTTGCAGAGCTGCGAACATGCGATTACACTCTGCATTGTGTTCAGTGGCATTTAAGTTTAAATCATTTATACCGGTGGTTAATAGGCTCAGCCTAGCTTCAAACAGTTCCAGCCTTGCATTAAATCTAACTAACTCTAAATTTTGAGTAGGGTTTAAATCTGCAAATTTATCATGTAAATCGTCAAGAGATTCCTGAGCAAGGTCTAACTGCTCCTCAATATTATCGACAGTAATTTTGTTTGCACAAGGCTCAGAACCCGCTTGAAGTAGACCTCGCAAACTAGGCCGCATTGTCCTTACAGTGCCAACACCGCCTCCTCGCACCATTACCTCAAAAAAAAGTTCTGGCTTCCTAAGGTAATCAATTATCTGGTGTAAGTCTGACATATTTATTTAATTTAATGAAAAGAAAGCCAGGTGATAATTTGGAAAAGAAAAAAAAACTATGTGTATATAAATAAAAAAAAGTATTAAAGACATACAAACAGAGAGAAATTTTGTAAATTTTTTTGAATTTTTGTTAAGTTTTTATCTATTTTTGGATTTTATGAATTTTATTTATTTATTTTTTTTATTTTATAGTTTTTTGTAATTTTTTTATTTTTTTTTGTTTCTGTTTGGATATATCTTAAATTGTATAAAATAAAGAAAATTTTTTTTAAAGTTTCATCAAAAAGGATAGGTTTATGAAAAATGTCGTAAATATAAAAAAA
>JAGFPH010004064.1:40417-56645 GCA_018207615.1 Philaenus spumarius | reverse complement strand
CTCGGACTCTCCCCCTCCCTGTCAGTTGGGAGCAGGTAGCTGTATAACTCATTTTGTGCAGGCAGCGCTCCAAGTAGTGATACGGACGAACTTGTAGAGCTACCCTAGTGTTCACTTTGGAAACTAAAAAGCGGTATTACAATTGACTGCGGTCCCCTCTTAAGAGGGGGCAAAATCCAGAAAATACGTGGCGTAAAACATGCTCCACGCGGGAGCAAATAACGTTGCCATTTTTCATTTTAAAATTTTCAAACAAAAACCATACTATAGTAAAAGAATTAAGTAAAATCTTTTGCTTTTAAAAATAAAAAAAAATTCATCTCCTTTTCTTCTACATAGTGCTAAAATAACAGATTTTACGGCAAATTACCGTTCAATTTGTACTAAAACTATTTATTTGATCACAATTTTACAAAGCAGTCCGAAATTAACAGTATTTCATCATTTGAATAAAATTTATTTTGAACCGAATAAAGTGAATTTGTCGACGTTATATGTATCCGCGTAAAGGCTTACATTACCAAGACTACGCTGAAACGAGCTACCCCTGGTTGAGAAATATTGAACTACGTCAGCGCGGAAGGATACTTCGACCATTCATAAAATAGGTTCACCACACAAGTTTGACTTATCTCGGCTGTTATTTATATCGCTTGTCATTTGTTTTACTCACATACCGTTTCTCCGACATTTGTTTGTCAAATTTATAAAATATATTTTGCTTTATTCTTGCAGGTCAAAATAGCAAATTTTATTTTTATTAAACGAAAATCTCTGTTAATATCGAAACATTAATAACGATATTCAAGTTATCGGTATCGGAAGTATCGAAAAAACTTACCATACGCATACCAGTTATTCATTTAGCCTGAAGTGGTAAATAAATATTAATTACATATGAAATGCTCAAATACATGAAATATCGTGTTTTTTCAGCTGTAATATATACCACAAAAACATAAAAATTGTACTTTATTATTAAAAATTAATTATAAAACAATATCAATTCTGCAGATGGAGATGTTTGTATATAGCATCAATAGTAAATAATATTGTAGACTGACGCAAGCACTACACATAAAGCACAAGGATCAAAAGGCAGTTCTACAGGGATTTACTCGTAATATTTCCAGTACCGGAACGCTGCCGGAACTGATCGAAAGTGACCGAAATGCGGACAATTTTTGAAACTTTCCCTTCTAAAACTCATACTTTACGTACCTTTGGTGATTTTAAGGGTGCAGATAATTATGCTTACTTTTATAAGAATAGTACGCATGTATAAGTAACTATTTTTGTACTTGTATATTATGAATATAGCACATAGCAAATTTTAGAAATACAAACTATTTTAAGAAAAAACTTGGTAAAATGTATCTTATTTAGACAATAATAGCCTTTATCAGAAATTTAAACCCTTGGTAAAAGACTGTAAACCTAAACACATTTTATATATATCAAGAAATTAGTTTTCTTTATACAAAAACAATTAAACGCAAGCATGCTTATCACGAGAACATAACACACAACGCAGACTCTTGTTAGTGAATTATTCTAACAACACTCAAAAGTCACAAAACTAAACAACATACAATGTCACTTGTTACTTTTTGACAGTTCGCGAGAGGTATTATGCACCGGGTTAAATCGCCGTGCTGCCGGTGTTCAGGTAAAACCGTTTAAATATTTTTCTCTTTCTGGGCGCCTTTCGACCTTGTATTGTGATGGCGTTTGTCAGTGTACAGCCATTGTTTGAATGTATTCCGTGTTGTGCTCTCATTTGGGATATTTAAAAAAAAAATATTAATCGTGAAATTAAATCAGTTATTCCATAAGTATTAATCTCTAAATGTGGTCCAAATTAGATGATGTTTGGTGTTATTTTGATTACAACAATTTCATCAATATGTTATAAACTTTTTCATGCCGAAAAAGTTAATAATAAGTAATATAAAAGTTTAATCATCGCTGGTTTTTAAACTTGTCGGCCAACTTGACTCTGAATCATCGGTCTCTTATTCGTAGTCGTTCGCGGTGCTCGCCGAACATCAAAGGCGTACCGCGAGGCTGGCAAAAGGGTGTCTGGTGCTCCCTAGTTGTCCCATTTCTATATCAAGCTGAGGGACAATGTGGGAGACTTTACTGTAGTTGGCTCGCATAGTCGAAACGCACTGTAGTGTGGGGATATCTTGAGGTTTTTATATTGGTAAAAAACAAACCGAAATTGGTAAGTAAAATTCCGAACCGTGATTGTGATTGAATTAATGGATGGTCCAGTGCAACGTTAAAACAAAACGTATTTATAAACAAATTTATAAAAAGCTGTACCGGAAAGGCGTTCCGGCACCAGTAAACCCCTGCAGTTCTAAGAAAAACACAATCCTACCAATGGTTTGTTTACTTTTTGTCATCTGTCCACTATCTCTTGTGAGGGGTGGGGGAACTAAGTACAGTGGTCAAGTTCATATTGCGTTTCGTTTCGTCAGTTTTGTGTCATTCAGAGCGGTATTACAGGTTCTTTTTGGGTAAAAAAAAATCGGACAAATAGATCACATTAACAAACGGCACAGCTATTATTACCAAGAACAAGGTCAATTAAAAATAATTGAACGAAATTATTGTCTTTTTGTAATTTGGACCCCCAAGGGCATTTATACGGAGACAATTTTAAAAGACGATATCTTTTGGCAAACGCAAATGAAAAATAAACTTTAAAATTTTTATCTTGATTGCATTTTGCCAGAAATAGTGGATTCAAGAAAGAGAAGATCCATGCCATTAAGAAATCCACCCTACATCATCAAAGCTATGGAAAAACGAAAGGCAATTCGAAAAAAATAAACTTTCCATCGCCATGCTAAATCGTATTGTGTACCTGTCCGTCTGCTAGTTTTTAAGTTTGTATATAGTGTTAATAGTGAACTAGTTAATATTTTGAATATTTATTTTCATGTAATTTTTTTATGTTTGGTAATATATTGGCGTGAGAATATAATGTAACCAGCCTTGTAAAATGACTGGTTGTACTTGGTGAAAAGAAATATTACAACTTTAGACTGTTCTGAACATGTTAGAAACGTATTTTTGAAATCGGTCCATATACCTGCTAGTTTGTAAATTTATTAAATTTAAAGTAATGTAATTACTTTGTAAATAATATAAATAATTGTTTCTCAAGTAATAATAATAGAAGTTTTCATAATAGCTTTGCCCATGAACATAATATAACAAGTAGCCTTTTATAAAATGACTCCACACATGTATGCCTAAAGGAAATATTAATTATCTATATATATAAAAGCCAAAACCCACTGACTCACTCATCACGATTTCTCAAAAACTACCGAACGGATTGGAATGAAATTTGGTATGTAGCTTCCTCTAGGGCCATAGGTGCTCACTAAGAAAGGGTTTGAAAAAATTCGAAATTTTAGGGGGGTTTAGAGGGGATCAAATTTATTAAAAAATTACTTCTTCAAAACTACCGAACGGATTAGAATGAAATTTTGTACGTAGCTTCCTCTATGGCCATAGGTGCTTACTAAGAAAGGGTTTAAAAAATTTCGAAATTTTAGGGGGGTTTGGGGATCAAAGTTATTAAATCACGATTTCTTCAAAACTACCGAACGGATTGGAATGAAATTTGGAATGTAGCTTCATAATTGACAAAAACTGTTTATTTCAAAGTGCTTGACCTAACAAAATTGCTTCCAAATCGATTTCGTAAATTTTATTTTTACTCCTCCATCTTAGAAAATGTTGTATTTTTTATAAGTACAAGGGTGATTTTTTTTTAAAAGTACATTAAAGTATGTAGATTAACATAAAAAAGTTTACCAGTCCATCAATTTCCCAAAGTCGAAAAAATCGAAAAACCTTTTTTTTCGATTATCCTTAATATTTCGAGCTGGGATGAATATAAATAAAAATAAAAAATACCACCGTGTAGGTTAAGTATTTTTCAATAAGAAAGGACACATGTATTTCTTTCTTCCGAGCAATGGTTTGTCTGGAAAAAAATCGATAATGCATGTACGTATTTTGCAGCAGGGAAAATCACTTAAAGTTGAAATCTCATTCATATATGAAGCGTTGGCTCAATCTAAATTGGCTGAATTTTAATATATCGAATTGAAACTTGACATAGGAGTTAAAATATATATTTTAAAAATTTATGCTGAGTCTAAGCTTGTTATCTTGAAAATGACCCGATCTAGAGCCACTTGACTTATCAATGGGTTTCTCGATTTTAGGAGTACCGGACCCACGAACTAATTTTAATCGGCTCCAGTTTAAAAAATTTTCAAAATATCAACCTAAAAGTTTTTTTACAAGTTAAACATATAGATTCAAACAAGATCAAGGAGTATAAACCTTTTTTATTATTTACTTTTAAAAGCACAAGTAACTTAAAAAAGTATAATTTTATACCTTTTTAGATTTTTTATCAAAACGATTGAGTTGATCAGATGCATATTAGTCAACTTTTTAAATACAGTTTTTAAAATAAGTATAGCAAAAATTAATTGTATTTGTGACTTCTGTACCAATTTTTAAATCGATATGTTCAAAAATGCCGAAAATGGAGTCGTTGAATCCGAAAGTGTTATAGTTAAAACGAAATAGGTAAAGCAGAAGATTATTTTCAAACGCCTCGTTTTTAAAAATAACATGAAAAAAATCGTTCATACTTACTAAGAATAGTTAGCTATACTGGTGCATTCAACTCGTAAAACAAATTTGAATAAACAAATTTGTTGATATTCCTAAAATTGATGAAACTGGAATAGATTGAAATTATTTCGTGGGTCCCGTACTCCTAAAATCGAGAAACCCATTGATAAGTCAAGTGGCTCTAAATCCGGTCATTTTCAAGATAACAAGCTGAGACTCAGCATAAGTGTTTAAAATACATTCGTTTTTCGTTTTATCCAGACTAACCACTGCTCGGAGAAAGGAAATACATATGACCTTTTTTATTGAAAAATACTTCCCCTACACGGTGGTATTTTTTATTTTTCTTTATCTTCTTTAGAAGTGTGCTGCCTTTAGAACACTATACTTTGATACACTACACTGCATCTATATAAAATAAAGTGTCAGTGCCCAATTCAATCAAAGATAATGTCAGCAATATATTGATCATTTATTGTAGCTTAACATTTGCATAGGTATTGAAAACAAGTTAGGTATTTGAATATAAACAAAGTCAAAATATTTGTTCAATAGGGGGGGTTATAACCCTAAACCCCCCCCCCTGGTTACGCCTATGCTATTGGTGAAATATAAAAAAAAATTACTTATGTATTTTAAGTTACATAACAGTCTACAGTTTAATAATAATTGCAATTTATTATAAGTTTTACTCTAGATTCATAACATTAATAATGCAGTATAATACTGTATATAGTACATAATTGTTGTAAACTAATAAAAACATTTCATTACTAAAATAAATGACGTATTGCTTAAACAGTAAACAAAACATATTTCATCTCAGTTGTGCTAGCTACTTATGGTCTTTAGAAGAGGCCGTAAGGAATTGGAATAAGCAAAGCGCCAAGCAATAAGGAAAGAAATGTTTACAAAACCGAAAAGACGGATCAAGGTCAAAAGATTTGGTGCGGTAAGCAGATGTCTACTCATAGAACTGCCGGCGGGAAACAGCAGGAGAAGGTTGGAATAGTCTGTAGTAGAAGGAGAGGGGGAGACAGGACTACTTTTCGTAGTAAATTCATTGCACATCAATGTTAAGCGGCTCCGTAGAAGTTCCAAAATGTTCCGATAGGCTCGCATGATTTACAAATAATTTATGTCTTTTGCCCCCTCTTAAGGGTCTGCTCCAGTAAACGACAAAGCAATCGGAAACAAAAGCGCTTCTCACTGTATTCCTATCTAAACAGTGCAATTTCTTTCAGCTGAACGTTTTGACATTGCCTCATTTCAAACCATTTTATAACTCTATCTTTTTTAATTGAGTGTTGAAAAAAAAACTGAATATTCTTTATAAAATTTCGGATTCGGCTTGCAAATTATTTTTCATTATTAATTTTGTATTGTGTTAGGAAAAAAATCAAACTTTGTACTTATAAAATGTCAATTACATAACAAATTAAAAGCATTTAAAAAAAAACTAAATTGAAAACGGATGCGTATTGAGACCTTGCAAACAATTTTATGATAACAAATAAACGAAATAAATGGTTTGAAACTTAACATTGCTCTTATTGAATAAAAATCCAAGATGGCCGCCACTAAAGCAGACCCTTAAGGGCTACAAATATGCCGAATTTTACCAAAATCGTTAGATCCGTTTCAGAAAAATTTGGATTTTTCTCGTTTTTTGTTCATTTTTGGGTGGTTAGACCCCTTAAAAATCAAAAAAATTTAAAAATTACAAAACCGCCTGGAGATATTCTGGAACTACACCTACATACCAAATTTCATCAAAATCGGACCGTTGGTATGGTCTCCAGCTCTGTACACATCCTAACAGACAAACGGACAGAAATCACAAAAAACACTTTTTCGGGTTCGAGGAGCACAAATTAAATAATTCCACTAAATAATTTTTGAGTTCAGGGAGCACCAACACAGATAATTCCACTAAACAATGGTTTGTGGTTCAGGGAGCACTAAAACAGTTATAATTCCACTAAAAATTCAAATTCGAAAATTTGGACGAAAACAATACTTTCTCCATATACTACGTTTAGGGGGGGGGGGTATAAAGTAAAAACTGTTGTTTTTTAAGAATAATAAACTGATTATAAATTTGCTAAGTTGGTTGCTATGGTAATGAATGTATCAAACATTTATTTGCTGATAAGCTTTTGATGCAAACAGCTGTTTTATCCGAATTTTGACAGTTTAAAATTACAATTTTTAAAATAATTTTACTTTCTCACTATACTATAGTGTGGAGAAAGTATAGTGATCGCAAAAAAATCGATTTTGCGGAAATATCCGTTTTTTGACCCCCTGAGTCCAAAAAAGTGGTTTTTACAAAAGGTATGTCTGTAGGCCTATGTATGTAAGTCTGTTTGTCTGTATGTATACAAAGCTAGAGCGAAAGCTATTCGATCGATTTCAAACAAATTTGAACCAGACATGTCAAGTAGGCCTGTATAGATACACGAAAAACGATTTTGAAAAACAACCCCCTTTTTGGCAAAAAAAAAAACACCAAAAAATCAGTTATTATTTTTTTTATAAAAAAACGGCTCTAACGGTTTTTATAAAATTTGGCTTATTTGTAGCCTTTAATGTGCCCTACCATATGCAAAAACCCATCTTTCTAAAAATTCTCGTTCAGCTAATAATAATAATAATAACTGATTTTTGTTGATTTTCTGGCCATAAAGGGGGTTGTTTTTCAAAATTTTTCAAAACCTTTTTTCGTGCACCTATAAAGGCCTAATTGACGAGTTTGGTGCAAATTTTTTCGAAATTGATCGATTAGTTTTCTCTCTAGATAATAATAATACTATTTATTGGTTAATCTCCAACTTTAATAAAAAATCACCTCTCCTACCCCACCCTACAAGTCACAGTGAATCTGTTTAGTAATTTAAATATGTTTGTGAGAAAGTATGTTCCAGAGTTCCTGGTACCGTTTATTTTAGTGTGTATCTATGACCCCATAACAATATACCTTTAAATTTTCGTATTATTTGTATCTTACAGTAAGTAGTTTTTTCTCCACGTTGGTTTTATGTCAGTCGGTCAGGACAAAGTCTCTTGCATAAACAGATTTCAACACGGCAATTTGATTTGTATTATTTAATAATACTTCTGTTTAGTTCTGATGGTTCTGTTGTAAAGTGGTAATTGAAAAAAGGTTTACTTAAAAATACAACTACAGCTTTCCGAAAGAACAAATACTGCTGTGATTTGTAAATACAGTTTATTCTTGTTCAGTGAATTGCAAAAGATTCAACGTGGTATTTCTAAAACACACATCATGAAATCTCCTTTAAAGTAGGAAATACACAGAGATTTGAAAGCTCCAGTAAGAGGGACTTCCAGCACCGTTTATGTCGGTGAACGTCAAACGAATTGGATAACTTCATTAGTCTGTTTGGAACCGTAGATATATTGTAATTAAAAGGTCAAACTTTACCATTTAAATTGACAGTGCTTTCTGCTGGACATCTACCACTTATTGGAATTTTATCCTGCATATAGCGTTATATCTACTCTTATTGGCATTTTATCCTGCATATAGCGTTATATCTACTGACGGAAATTTGATTGAGCGAGGTTCGCAAGGAGACTTGGCTTCTCGGTTTTCAATATGGACCAAAATGGACGTTGTTACAGATGCCTTGCTTTTGGAAGAAGAGAAATAAGAATTTATACGTTTTATACTACTGACCGAATGCACTTGGCAGAACTGAATTTTAAAGGAAATAAACGGTACCAGGTACACATACTTTCTCACAAACATATTTAAATTATTAAACAGATTCACCGTGACTTCATAATTGTAGGTGGAGTAGGAAAGGTGATTAATTAAAGTAGGAAATTAACTAATAAATATTATTATTATTATCTAGAGAGAAAACTATTCGATCGATTTCGAACAAATTTTCACCAAACACGCCAATTAGGGCTGTATGGGTGCACGACCCCCTTTATGGCAAAAAAAACCCAAAAATCAGTTATTACTATTATTAGCTAAACGAGAATTTTTAGAAAGATGAGGTTTTTTGCATATGGAAGGTACATTAAAGGCTACAAATAAGCAAAATTTTATCAAAATCGTTAAAGCCGTTTTTTTTATACAAAAATAATAACCGATTTTTTGGGTTTTTTTGGCGAAAGAGGGGTTTTTTTTTCAAAAATTTTCTAAACCGTTTTTCATGCATCTATACAGGCCTACTTGAAATGTCTGGTGCAAATTTGTTTGAAATCAATCTAATAGTTTTCGCTCTAGCTTTGTATACATACAGACATACGTACAGACAGACATGTTGAAAAACTACTTGTCCCAAAACGGATATTTCCACTACTCAACTTTTCTTTGCGATCACTATACTTTCTCTATACTATAGTACAGTGAGAAGTAAAACACACATTTTTTAAAACCCTAAAACATTTATCGAGTCTTGCCAATAAATTCTGTAAGACCGATTTAATGAGAATTTTAGTAAATTTTAAGGCTAAAATAGACAACATGCCAAATAAGTATTGTTTATAAACTGTCATGTACAGATCCCTCACTCCGAGAATGTGTCCGAGAGGTGAAGTAAAGAAGGGGCCCCCACTCTTTGTTTGTTGTGTCCAACTTCATCAGTACAACCTCATTAAAAAAATATACACCTCTGTTCTTCACTGTAAAGTAAAAGTAAATAAAAGTGATAGGCTAAACACATTTTTCTTAGTGAACAGAATACATTCTCGTGTTATTTGTAAATACATTCAGGGTGTCACAGAAAACCTTAGAAAACTACAACACAGGATCTGATTCTATACATTAAACAAAAATGAAAATATTCAGAAACTTGTTCCTATTCGGGTTAGTTTATTTTAGTTTTTTTATTTATATTTTTTACAAAATTATAAAACGTTAGACTAGCAATGACGGTAGCTGTTCTTATCTGTATGCCAAATGTATTTTCATCATCCATGTTTTTCTTATTGGAAAAGATTGCTAAATGGACTACTTACAGTTATTAACAATTTTAAAATAGTCCATCATAGTTTTCTCTAAAAGGTGGAATACTTGTTTATATAAATATTGTATGCAAGTAGGTAAAATAAGAATGTGAGACGCTGACCATTTTCTAAGTTAGAATTTGCGGACCTACTTTTTTGTGGACTTGGTTGTAGCGCCATGTAGAAGGGATGGCACGCCCATTAGGCCGGACACACTCCTTGTCTGCGCCGACTGTAACATATGTAATGCTGCTTATAGCTACCCGTACACTGCACCTACCAGTACGTCAAAAGCAACAATTTGAAAGAGGCGCGCACCCTGCACCGACCGGTACGACCGATGAGGACGGATTGGACATAATTTACAAGGTGCTACCATGTGACTGACAAGGAGAGGAAACCACCTGTGTACTCAGTCTCGCCGAGCGCGGGTGTGTTGCCGATGTTTCTTGTATTGTAACAAAGTACGATGGAAGTTGATGCAGAGCTAGCTATAGCATGTGCACTTCCTTTGGAGGAAGAGGAAAAGCAAGAAAAAAAAAAGAAACGTAAATGTTGGTCTTGTGATATTAGTACGAGAGTTATCAAATTAAAAATCACTCAAACGGTTCTTGAGTTATTATTATAATTATTATTTTTAGCAATGCCAACGGGAGGAGTTTTCTTATTATTGACAATCGGTAAATTAATTCAGAAGTTAAAATAAAAAATTAACTTAAGCGGTAATTTATTTAATTTTTCTTGAAAAAATTTTGTTTTGTGTAATTATAAACCTAAAAATCAAAAACACCAAAAAATGTACTTGTAAATATAACTATAAAGTAAAAATTAAATTTCATATTGATTAAAAAGACAACATTTTCTTTCATTGAAACAAACTGCACGACAATCGGTCCAGAAATAGTTATCACTAGCGTTGTAAAACCGAAACCCAAAGTGCCCTTAAAAAATATACACATTGAAGAGAAATATACTTTAGCGCCTGGACGAGACGTGAAGTGACGTGACTTGACGTGACGGATGTGTATATCCACCCTACCTAAAATGACGGGAGTGAACGGGACGGGACGGGACGTGACGTGACGTTTTTGTATACCCGCACCTTAAAGCTGCCATATAATTGTTAGCGGAAGAATGAAACTCACACAAATTCAACGATATTAGTGTACGGCTCTCCTACTTGGGCAGTAGATTTCAACTCTGAATTTTTATTCAATCCTGCCGAGACTTAAATTATTCAAATACTTTACATCCAAGGGTAAAGGTTCCACCTTACACCAGAAAACTCCATTACCCTACATAGTGAATGAACCTAGTTATATAAAAACCTCACAGACACTAAATTACAATAAATTTACTCACCGAACAAATTTAAACCAATCGTAGAGCCGCTGTCAGAGATTGTGTAGAGTTTATCCACTGCGGTAATCTCCGCATCGTAAAATCAATGCATCAGCTGACCTCGCGTCCGTTTTATTGTTTAGGGATTGCCGAGCCAAGTTTTATAGTTTGAGGTTAAATTAAAGATTAAAGGGTGCCAGCAAATTGCACCTACAGAACGTCCAGCTCAATTCCATCATAAAAACAATATGGTCGATGTGTTTTCTTTATACAGGGCTGTCAGCACTCCTAGTTCCATTGTCAGAGAAAATATCATTGTTACCTAGTACCTTGTTTTTTACACAATCACCATTTTGTTACTTGTCAAATTTCATATACAAATAAACGGTACCAGATAACTGCCACATACTTTCTCCCAGTTGAAACTTTATACCTTCCCAAGAGTAGCATAGGAGGTGATTATTTAGAATTGCAAAAGTAGGACATACCATGGAAAATATTACTAATATACATAGCATGTATATAGCATACTACTTACTAATATTACATACTAATAAATATTATTATAAAAACTATTCCATCGATTTCGAACAAATTTGCACCAACCATGTCAATTAGGCCTGAATAGACGCACGAAAAAAGGTTTTTGAAATTTTTTGAAAACAACTAACTTTTTGGCTGAAAACAACCCAAAATCAGTTATTATTATTATTATCTAAACGAGAATTTTTAGAAAGATGCGGTTTTTTGCATATGGTAGGGTACATTAAGGGCTATAAATAAGCCAAATTTTATCAAAATCGTTAATGCCGTTTTTGAGAAAATTTGATTTTCCTCGTTTTTTGGTCATTTGGGGGGGGGGGGTAAACCCCTTAAAAATAAAAAATGTATTAAATAAAAAAACCTGGAGATATTCCAGAACTACACCTACATACCTAATTTCATCAAAATCGGACCTTTGGTATGGTCTCCAGCTCTGTACACATCCTAACAGACAAATTCAAATAATTCCACTAAAAATATTTTTGCGTTTAGGGAGTACCAACACAGATAATTCCACTAAAAAATTGTTTGGGGTTCAGGGAGTACCAAAACAAATAATTCCACTAAAAATTCAAATTCGAAAATTTGGACGAAAACAATACTTTTTCCATTTATTACGTATAATTGGGAGAAAGTAAAATAGAAGATGTATTGAAAAAAGTGTTATTAATTAGTTGCTATGGCAATGAATGTAAATACATTGGAGAAACATGTGATTTGGTTCATCAATTCAAATTAAGAGGCGATCGTTCCGTCCGGCGTAGTTCAGATATTATCATCAAGTCACATATACGAATAAGTGTAAATGTCTTAAATTCAACTGGAAGATAACGTCCATCGGGTGGTCGAATATGATGATAATAATGAGTTGCTGAAATACATTCAATAAATAAAATAAAATGTTGGTTATCAGTCTAGACCTAACCTAAAATTATTGTGTGTATATTATTTAATCTATTTTACCTGCCTTTATGGCAACATACATACAATAATTTTAGGTTGGGCCAAGAAAGTAATTTTAAGTCTAGGCCTAACCTAAAATTATTGTATGTACGTTCCCGTTAAGACAGGTGAAATAAATTAAACATACACGTAATAATTTTCGGTTAGGCCTAGACTGTAGAACCAACATTTAATGTTTATTGAATTTTTTCCAATGAATGGACATTTAACTGTGTTAGCTTTGATGTTATAATTAGTTCTACACCTTTATTATAATAAAATTAAACATTTGGAAACAGTAAATATTTTTATAAAAAACAATCTAATAATAAACGGCAATTGAAAGATTATGTGTGTATGTTGCTATTAAGGCTGGCAAAAGAATTGAAGAAAAGGCGTGATTTCAATTCCCCCCACGACCGCACACATTTACTTATTTTCAACCATTCTTTCTCTCGCTAAAATTGCTGAATAATAAAACTATGCAATAAAATAATTATTTGACTGTAATCTTTGTCATTTAGATCAGAGGTCCCCAACCTTTCAGACTCTGTGCCCCGCTTTGAACACTGGTTTGAGGTCAAAGAACTAAATACAAATTTATTTTATGTAATCTATTTTATTTTGGTTACAAAAAATTCGCTTTCACAACTTTAATGAGAGTCCTGGCACTGTTTTTCATTGACAATATTTTGAATATTTTATTTGTTTAATGCACCCACGCCTCCTTTGAAATTCTTCAACGCCTCCCAGGTTGAGAACCCTTGGCAAGAAATAAATCTATGAGTTCCTCATCAAGTCCATAGTAAATACTTTACTGTCCATTATCCACGTAAAGAGGCAGTTATTTTAGCTGATCAATAATAGTTGAATAGCCAAAACGTCCGTAGTACGATAGAAAAGAAAGTAGTAACTATTGTGAAGGTAAGTTATTTTAATACAATTATTACCAACAATATTAATGACTATAGCGAAAATGTATGGACTATACATTTGGTTGTTTTACTGGCAAACAAAATCGATGTTAGGCTGCGGCCACACGGTCCGGTTTCGCTGGATCACAGACAGCACAAGGTTTTAAATTTGAGCGTTCAAACAGTGCGTCTGAAACGGACATCCCGATTTACAACGGATGGTGCTGCCGAGAAACGGGATCCCGCGAAACGGGAAGGAGATACAAAACACGTGCATTTTCTAGTTTGCGTTCAGACCATCCGGTTATTCGGGATGCGTTGCATTGCTTCTTGTTGTGTTTTGTCAACATTAAAATGTTTGATATGGACAAACTAATAGAAATTGTACATGGAAACCCACCCCACATGCATGTACATGTTTGTAGACATTTCTAGTGACAGTGATTGTGATAATGATTGTTAAAAAAAATATAAATTGACTGAGATTATAAATATAGTGGTAATTTAAAATTATACTGAACATATCGTCAGTAAAAATCTATTTTCTCTAAAAACATACATTGGATTTCGATGAAATTTGATATATGTATAAACAATATATGTATAAATACAATATAAAATTCATTATTGTAACTGTAGCCATATCCCATTGCTATTATATATAATATTATTATTTATACTTGCCTTAGCAATCCTTTTACAAGTCTTTATATCTTTTACAGCTATGGGATGTTAATTTTTTGATATGGCAAGCCATTTCGGTGCGTTTTACAAGCACATTTTCAAAAATTCACCAAATACAGTAATTATAAACCAATCCAAAAGTGTTCCATAGCTTTTTTGTAGAGAAAGGTTCAAAGAATTCATATGTGCCAGTAAAACATTTATTAATTATATTACAAAGTTATTAGCTCAAGAAAAAAAAAAATGGTTCAAGTAACGAAAGAAAAAAGTTAAACTTAGGCCTACATAAAAATTAGTAAACATTTTTTGTATTTTTTTTAAAATGTACAAAAGTTTTGTAATTTAGATCTAAATAGAACTGTATAAAAATATATATATCAATTTCAAATTCTTATTTTGAAAACACAAGTTTTTATGTTCCTAACTTCCTATTAAGTGTAAAGTCCTGAACTGAATAATATTATAGGCAGTGTTTAAAGAGCGGAAGTGCGTTTTGCCGGGACCGTGTGTACGCAACAACTACATCCCGAATTTCGGGATCCTGCGAATCGGGTTCCCGCGAAACCGGACCGTGTGGCCCCAGCCTTAAGTCCAAATAAACGGTATCAGGAAACTGACACATACTTTCTCCCTCATTATAGGAACTTAATAAAAAAATATTATTTCATGAAGCCAAAAATGTACGAAAGAAACATAAATTTCGTATTATTGTTTCCTATAAAAACCCATAAAATAACGAAAAACCAACTTTTCTCAAAAACGGCTCGAACGATTTTGATTAAAATTGTATAGGTTATAGTACTTTAGGTTCCTAATAAACTATAAAATATTAATCAAAATCGTTAAAACCGTTTTTGAGAAAAGTTGATTTTTCCGTTATTTTAAGGGTTTTATGGGAAAATTACCCTTAAAAATCAAAAATTCACAAAAATGAAAAAACGCCTGGAGATACCGTGGATTAGTACCTCCATACCAAATTTCATCAAAATCGGACGACTGGTTTAGGCTCTAGGTCTGATAACATCCACACACACACACACAGACATCCCCACAGACATCACTCCGAAAACCCATTTTTTAGGTTCAGGGAACCGAACCCAAAACGGATATTTAAACCAAAAACTCAAACTCGAAAATTTTGACGAATACAATACTTTTTCCATATACTATGGTATAGAAGGAGAAAGTAAAAAGTGTTTTTTACAAAATGTGTGTATGTATACAAAGCTACAGAAAAAACTATTAGATCGAATTCGACAAAATATGCACCAAACATGTCAATTAGGCCTGTATAGATGAGCGAAAAATTTTTTCAATTTTTTTTGAAAAACAACTCCTTTTTTGCAAAAAAAAACCCAAAAAGTCTGTTATTAGCTTTTTATAAAAAAACCGCTCTAATGATTTTGATAAAATTTGGCTTATTTGTAGCCCTTAATGTACCCTACCATATGCAAAAAAATGCACCTTTAAACAAATTCTCGTTTGGCTAATAATAACAATATTTATTAGTAACTCTCCTAACAAAGGCTTAAAATTGGCGTTTGAAGCACGCAATGCACTGCGTATTAAAAGTACTTCCAATATGGGGGTTGGCGTGCAATGCACCGTGCGTCGGCCGCTTCTCATAGTGTTCAGTGTCAAGCTCACGTGTGCGTCCTTAGCAGTGAACGTGTTTATAATTTGAATATGTTTGTGAGAAAGTATGTGCCAGTTTCTGGTACCGTTTATTTGCTTCGTTTTAGATTTTTTGCTTTCATTGTGTTATTGTTATCTAATTGTTAACATTAAGGATCGGCAGACCCAGCCACCATCTTGAATTTCAACTCCCATAAGAGCAAAACTCTTAATAAGATTACTGGAGTAATAACGATCAGAAAGTTATTCTGAATGGGTCGTTTTAAAGGTTAGGACAGTCCGAATGTTGACATCTTTTAGTTTTAAAAATTAGTTTTGAACTAAATTTGTTCTTTGACTTAAGAGGGGACCGGAGTCAATTGTAAAACCGCTTTTTAGTTTCCAAAGTGAACACTAAGGTAGTAGGGTAGCTCTACAAGTTCGTCCGTATCACTACTTGGAGCTCTGCCTGCACAAAATGATTTATACAGCTACCTGCTCCCAACTGACAGGGAGGGGGAGAGTCCGAG
>JAGFPH010004064.1:10963-32146 GCA_018207615.1 Philaenus spumarius | reverse complement strand
CCCAAACCCCCCTAAAATTTCGAATTTTTTCAAACCCTTTCTTAGTGAGCACCTATGAACCTAGAGGAAGCTACATACCAAATTTCATTTCAATCCGTTCTTTAGTTTTTGAGAAATCATGAAGAGTGAGTCAGTGAGTGAGTGAGTGAGTGGTATTTCGCTTTTATATATAAAGATTTACAAGTACACTTTTTGGTGTTTTTAGTTTTAGGTTTATAATTACACAAAACAAAAAATTGTTTAAGTAAAATTAAATAAATTACCGCTTAAGTTAATTATTTGTTTTATTTTAACGTTTAAAGTAATTTACCGATTGTCAATAATAAGAAAACTCCTCCTGTTGGCATTGCTAAAAATTAAAAAGGTAAATGCTGCTATGTATTGGACAATAAGTTTCACAACAAAATGTGATTGTAGAGTTTGTAACCAAGTTTAGTACCAGTAGTAACAAATAATTTAGTTTAACTTTGCTGTAAGAAGTAGTTGTTGGTTTAATACGTTGTTGTTATTCTTAACAGTGTCACTTCCTAAAGATCCTGTACAGATGTTTCCTGCCACAGGAAATTAAAATGAAGTCAATATTGAAATATAGGCCATATTGCTACGGACTCTTGTTTGTTTGTGATTCAGAAAAATCATTTGACGCCAACTATTCATGTTTAAATCCAAACAAAGTAAGCAAGTACTTTAGATAGATCTCTGAGCATTATTTATTTACAATTTAAAAAAAAACCCTATGCCACAGACAACGAAGAAGTTATTGTATTATCTGTGAAATTAATTTAGTCTTTTAATACCAACTACATTTACTGTAAACAAAACTGTGAGCTTTGAGTTTATTTATGAGAGGAACTTACAGACGTGAATACAGTAAGGAAGCCGTATGATTTAATGCTATAGTTGCTTTAGAAGCAATGATTAGTGTATTTAAAAAAAAAATTAAAACTAAATTATATCCACATTCGGACTGTTCTAACTTTGTTCAGAATAACTTTCTGATTGTTATTACTCCAGGGAGAGCACTTGAAGGAAATGGGAATGAAGGTGAGTGGAATAGGGCCAATTGGGGATATTCAGTGAAGGCTATGGCAACTCTTTACAAGGGATTGGTTGTTCCTTTTATAACGTACGGATGTGAGGCTTGGGGGAACGAATTGCAGAGAAGGAAAAATAGTGTGTAGGTTGCACTCAGAGTGCAAAGAAGGGCGCTGCTAAAAGTAGTAAAGGGCTACAGAACGATATCCACTGTGGCCCTGCCGGTGATTAAAGGGGTGATACCAGTGGATCTGGTAATTAGGATGAAGATGCAATTACACGAGGATAAGGTAAGAGGGTGCAAGAGAGAGGAGGCGAAGAGGGACAGATGGAGAGAAGTGATGGAGGTATGGCAAGATCGATGGGAGAATGAAGAAAATTGAGAAGAGACCAGGCTGTATTGGGAAAGAGTAGAAGACAGAATGAAAAATCAGTGGATACAGTTGGACCACTATACCACGCAAGGAGTCTCAGGCCATGGAAATTTTAGATTTAAACTAAATAAGTTCAGATTGGTAGAGTCGGAAAGTTGTGAGGACTGTGGAGAAGTGGACACTGCATATGATGCACTACATGAATGAAATAAATATAAGGAAGTGAGGAGGAAGTTGGAGGTGGAATGTGAGAGACTTGGAGTAGAGTATGGCAGAAAGGCAGTGGTGGGAAACAAAAAAAAATGTTTCAAACTTTTCAAAGAACTATGCAAGACCGTAGGAAATGGAAGGGAAAACAGGAGTTAGAAGAAAAATAATACACGGATGAAATGGAAAAAAATAGGAAGAACAATGATTCCTATAATGGGATGAGGGGATGCTTGTTTGAATGAAATTGACAACAGGACACCAAGAGTGTCCGGTAATGAAAAAAAAAGTATGAATGAGGAATTTCAGGAGAACAAAGTATAAAGACGAAGGCCTGATGAAATAAGTCCAGGACTTCGTTGGGGTCTCCCCAAACAAGTGTTAATACTCCAGTAAACTTGACACGCGTTTAAGATGGGAGTTAGTATTCGAGATGGTGGCCGGATCTGCCGAGCCTTAAGGGTTATTTACACAGTTCCGCGACGTGTCAGTGTCGTATTGGACCCGTATCAGTTTAACACAATATTCTTCTGTGGATTTGAATAGAGAGATTTCCACACGCCAGGCGCGTGTCCCAATCAGTGTTGTCAGTATCCCTTCTGTGCTTTTAAAATTCATTCCCAACGGTATTTTTAGAATTTAACGCAGGTGATATTCTGTTTGTTTACAATGAACGACGAACAACTCTTTGAATGTGCCAGGAAACACTCGATTTCATACGATCTTTCTAGTACTAAGTGTATGGATATTTCATTAGCGAATTTCCATGGGAAAAATGAGCTATTGCAGTGGCAATTATGGTAAGACCCAAGGTCGGGAGTAGCAAATGTGTTTCACATTTGATGGACATTTCACTTCCTAATTTTGTAAGTTGTGTTAAATTAGCGATACCTCTGTAATGGACATAGTGCTTTCTCTTGCTTTTAAATGTATAAATTGTCTAACGTGGTTGCTATGGTAATGACTTTAGATGCATTAATGAAACGTGTGATGGTTCAGTATAGGCCTAACCTAAAATTATGTTGTTAGACGTTTAGTACAAATTAGCCGTTTAACTTAATATTATTAACAACAGAGATTAAAATTATAATAAAGTAAGCCTTTCTCAAACATTTTTCAAGAAACCTGTGTTGGCTCAGTACAGCAATGAAAACTGTCATGAATATGTTTATGTTATTTTTTACATTTCAATTTAAAATCGGACTATATAAAAATAATGTTCAAATATCAGATTAAATCAATATAACCAATTTATATTAATGCCAGTTTTCACTTACGTCAGCTTATGTATATTCTACGACAGCTTTTTTATGTATATTTTTAATATGAGTCTCTGTACTTTTTATGGACTCTACAGAATTACCCCAGATGGGTAAGCCATATCCGAGGTGCGAGTACACGCAAGCACGACGCGAGGTCTTAGTTGTGGTACTACTGCAAGTTTTTTAGATTGCACGAGGTGCAAACACACTGATCTAAGTTTATTGGGAAGAAAATGTGTAGCAATTTTTTTTGTGTATATGATTTGCCCAGCTATTATTCTCATAAGCGTTTTGTTAGTTTGTAATTTCATCTTGTTTTTATTTATTAATGTATGTGTAGCCATGTCCGATTGCTATTAATATATAAAATATTAATTAGATACTTGCCTTAACAATCACAAGCAGTTTTGATTAGTTTACAGCTGTTTCACCTTATTTTTCAGGCATCATTAGAACTCGAATACACAAAAACACTTCTCACAATTACACCGATTAACAACATTTATTGTGATAACATAACACTTAAATAAATAAAAACGACACTTAATAAATATTTATTTTTTAATGTCACAGTGTGTGACTGTAATCTACCGTGTAGTTTTACAAACTCAGTTTACATAAATTTTAACAATAATTAATTGTAACATAATCTTCCCATTGTCTTTGATGTTGTTTTTTTATGTGTATTGAACATCTAATTTGCATAGGTAGGGATTTTTAATGTAGCCTACTTTACTTTTAAATTATTATTATTATTCTTAAATTTGTTGCACATTAAATTAATACAAAACGATTTGATTGTTTGATCGTGTTTAATTTTATTTAACATTAAAATTGTATACTTAAAAAGTTTAATGTATTTCATTTTTACATTAAATGCTATTATTCAATGTAGTTAAATGCAAATATCATCAGAACGGTTTGAGATATGGATATGCTGTTTTCCCCATTGATTTTCTCTTAAAATTCTACATTGAAATGGTGTATCACATGTCAGCTTTCCTATTAAAAAAAAAAAAACAGTTACATTAAAAATGCGAATCCAAGATGGCAGACCAAATGTTTGATATATTTATAGTATTTTTGCATACAGCATGTTCCTCAATCACATCCGCCTTCAAATTTTCCTTATATACGAAATATTAAGCCGTTCTCAGACTTTTCACCTACCCTGTATAATAGTTGTGTACGTGTTAGATAATAGTCCCTTTATAAAAATTGTTTTCCGCTAATTGTACTCTTGAATTAGTAGGTGTTAAATTAATGTTTTTTTTTGTGCGAACAGACTATACTTTTGGATTATAGTGTAAATTGCATTTTTTTAAACAGAGTGTACTGTTGCACGTGTCATCACAGTATATGGTTTGTTTTACCGAAATGTATTTACTTGTTTTGTGAACAGAGCGTACTTTGAGGTAGACGTGATGGGTGCAATTTTTTTACTAACAGAGTGTACTTAAAAAGAAATGTTTCCAGTATAACCTCGCTTCAACAAAAGTAAAAAGCAAACTTTAAATCTTCGCATGTCTGTTAATACTTCTGCAATACTTAATAACAGGTCCATTCCATTGTTAAGTTAGCGTATTGTTACAAATAATCTTTTCAAAATACTGCCACGTAAAACCACTTGAAGACTTGTTTGACAATAGATACCTTTGATTATTATTGAAAGCACAGACAATAAGTTCATACACGACTTTACTTAATGACTGCCCTGGAGCGAATATAAAGGTTTCATTTATCAAAGCTAGGAAAGCACTGCAAAAGTAAGACATAGTCATTACTGCAGGACTTAAGGTTTTCTTGAAAAGCTTTTAGACTGAAAACCACCCTCCACCCCCTCATTGTCTTTAAGGCTACATTATACTGACGTGACGGGAAGATATAAATTAAAGAGCCAACACACCCTCTGCAGGTGAGGGTTGTAAAGACTGAGGATTTAAGGGTTTCTATTGTCTTTAGGGTAGTGATTAGTGTTGGTTGTAGGCTACTAGCGAATTTCCACAGGAAAGATGAAATGTTGAAGGGACTCTTACGGCGAGACCTAAGGTCGGGAGTGGTTAAAGAGCACCGATCATGGTCCCCAGTTCATTAAAAATTTTATGTATAATGTGTTGGCTCTCTAAAGGCACGATTTGATTCGAATTTGGTGCACACGTTAGTTTTCTAAGCAGCTCGGACTAGTTGAAACAAGAGAAAGCACGTTTTTCGACAGGAAGTAAATATTTTTTTACATTTTACTTTCTCACTACACTATAGACTGAAGGTGTTTGGACATGGGGTGTATTTCTCTAGTTGGAAGTACAATGGACTGCCTCAATATTTGAAAGAAATTATTACTTCGGCTCGCATTAGAAGTATTGAAATCATGCTTAAACTTTTTGTGTCTGCTTTCCTGTATACACGATATAAGCACTCGCAGACGTCGCGTCGTAGAAAATTTCTGGTGGTGCCAAAATCTTCGTAATTTTATTTCGGAGAATTCAAAAGCTTTTGAGCTTTCTAGCGTGAGTCGCAGCACGTCAAGGTCACGTTTTTCAGTCAAAATTTTTAAAATATTGAGTCAACATTTGGAAAATTCTGTGTGGGGTATCGTTTTATATGTTTTTGGGTACGGGAAAATCGATTTTAACAGTTAAAAATTCGTAGCGCTTCGGGGTCGCGTTTTAGGATCAAAATTGTTCAAATACAGTGTGGGGTACCGTTTTATGTGTTTTTGAGTACGAGGAAACTGATTTTGTGACTTAAAATGTCGTAGTTTCAATTCGTGTGCCCTGTCCGGACGAGCCGAAGTGTTCCATCGTTTCACTAGTTTCCATTAATGAATTTGAGATGAAATTACAAAGGCACCTCTTTGAGTGGCCACTTTTTTGTGAGAGAGTACTTGAGCCTTTGAGTCTGTACCATTGTTGTTCGGTTGCTTAAGTGTTTGTTAGTTATTATACTTTTGTTTTGTCTGCAAAATCATGGGCTCCCATATGATATTTTCTGTAGGAGGTTAGACCAGGATCATGGAGATATAGGAGTACGCTCCTGGCAAAAGGGGGCGTGAGGACATTTTTATCTCCTCCGGAACAATTTCAAAATTTGTGTTTGTTTTTGGAAAAAGTTCCAGTTCTGTCAATGCTCAGAAATTCACTACAACAAGATCGATGAATTTGAATTTGGGGGGGAAACCGTTTGAAATGAAGTGTCACCCTCTCATTCCACTCTGCTTTAAGTCAAAATAATACTCATGCTTGAACGCTTGTAAAAGAATTAAATAAGTATATGTAAAAAATGGTAAATAACATTAACAAAATATTCTAGTTCTAAACAATACCATTGTTTTTGGAAAACCTAATAGAACTCCGATCCAATATTTCAATCCAGAGGAAATTGGACGATAGTGGCGCGATCTATGGGGAAAATGACGGAAGCGGTGTGTAGCACCAATGCCTTGAACGATTTCTCCCTAGTGCTACCTTGCAGCGCGATCATGCAATATTTTCCCGACAACCTTTTCTCTCCAAACAGCCCCCGTATGCATGCATGATCTATTTTATTATTCATGATCTACGGTAATACTGACTTTTAAATAACTGCACTAAAAGAAAAATACCCGACTATATAATTATTAATATTTTGTCTTTATATATATAATTCTTCTGTAAACTCACTGAACTCCTCCTAAACGGTTGGACCAATTTTGATGACATTTTTTGTGTGTGTTTGAGTGCGTCCCTGGATTCACAATCGGAAGGTTTTAAATTGGGGTTGATACACCTATACAATAAATATAAATGAAACTAACTTCCTACAAAATATAAAGCTAATATTTTGTTTGTATTAATAGAGCCACCAATACTTCGCTTGATTTAATTTTAAGGTAATTATTACATTTCATCCCTTTGACTTAAGGGTCTGCTCCAGTAAACGGGAAAGCAACCGGAAACGCAACCGCTTCTCACTGTATCCCTATCTAAACAGTGCAATTTCTTGCACCTGAACGCTTTGACATTGCCTCATTTCAAACCATTTTATAACTCTATCTTTTTTAATTGAGTGTTGCAAAAAAAGTGAATATTCTTTATAAAATTTCGGATCCATCTTGAATATTATTTTACATTATAAATTTTTTATTGTGTTAGGAACTAAATTCAAACTTTGTACTTACAAAATGTCAATTACATAACAAATCAAATCATTTAAAAAAATGTAAATTGCAAGACGGATGCGTATTGTGACTGTGCTTAAAATGAGACCTTGCAAACAATTTTATGATAAAAACTAAACGAAATAAATGGTTTGAAATTTAACATAGCTCTTATGGGATAAACATTCAAGATGGTCGCCACTACAGCAGACCCTTAAGTAATAGAGTTGATGTTTTTTTTATCATTTCAAAATAATATTAAATAAGTTTAGCTTTATAGTTTGTAGGAATTTAGTGCAATTTATTAGTATTGTATAGAGTACATTTAAGTATGTTTGACTGTAGTTACCAGGTTCTCTAAAAAATCCTGGTACTAATAATATTATGTGTAAATTGTGAAATTTTAATGAAATTAGTTGAGTAGTTTTTGAGAATAAGGAAAAATTAAATGTCTGAATTACTATATAATTGCATGGGTAGTTATTCCATTTCATTCCTTTGACTTAAGTAATCAAATGACAAATATTTTGTATATACTTTGAAAGTAATATTACATAATTTTAGATTTATAGCTTGATGGAAGTGTTAGTTTAATTTATATTTATTGTATAGGGGTAGCAACACCATTTCAACTCCTTAGACTCTAGTATTTTTAACGTTCAAACACTCCTGGCAATGTTATGGATAAACTGTGAAATTTTTTAGTGAAAACGGTCTAATAGTTTTTGAGTCTATAGAGGACAAAGAAACACTCATTTTTATATTATAGAGATATGAAATTTTATTCTTCTGTACGAGTGTAAGTCACTGAAATCCTCCGAAACGGGTAGACCAACTTTGATGACATTTTTCGTGTGTGTTTGAGTGGGTCCCTGGTTGGTTTAGATTCACAGTTAGAAGAGGTTGAAATGGGGTTGCAGCCCCTATACAATAAATATAAATTTATCTAACTATCTACAAGCTATAAAGCTAAAATTATATAATTTGTACTGTTATTTTTAACCCTCTAAGCGGCAACGTTAAATGTTTTTTGGACTTTCGGCGTTTTTTTTTTTTAAATTCGTAAAAAATAGTAATTGTATCCTAACCCAAAAGTGTTCCATGGATTTTCTATATAAAAAGGTACAAGGAATTCATATATGCAACTAAAAATTGGTTTGATGTAAAATTATAAAAGTTATTAGCTCAGGAAGAAAAAAATGTTCAGTAACGTGAAATAAATTCAACTTTAGGCCCATATAAAAAGTAGTAAAAAATTGTTGTAATTTTTTCATAAATGTAAAAAAGTTTCGTAATTTAGTTCTAAATAGAACTGTATAAACATATTTATCAATTTCAAATTTCTTATTTTGAAAACACCAGTTTTTATGTGCCTACTACAAGACTGCTAACAAAACAGGCCTAGTTTGAATAGTAATTTAGGAATATGTCCTTTGACCAAAAATGAAATATTATTATAAGAAAGTGTAGAGAATAAATCAAAGAATTGAACTTTATTACTTGTAAATTATTATTTCATAAAAGTATTTGAGTTGGCTTTCTTGAATCACAAAATGAGATGAAACAAATGAAACCTCGTGCGGACAAAACAAATGACCTTTAAAACAGCCGTGCTTTGCGAACTCAAAAGGTATTATGATTTCTGTACTTTCTAAAGATTGAACTTTGGTCTATAAATAGATATAAAAAAAGTCTATTGAAATATTTCGAATTATAAAAGATATATATTATAACATTTTAACCCAGTTAGGAAAATATAACCTCAAAATTGTACCTACTTAAAGCAAGAATTAGCCTACCTAATAAAAGTAATTTAACTTCATTATTTGTAATAATTAAACACAGTAAATAACTATATAATATCAATAAATAAGGCTAAATAGAAATTAACTTACCTTTTTCTTTTATAAAAATAAATCGACAAGCCTAGGCTACTGTAAAATGTAATTACAAAAAATTGAAAAGTATGCAATCATATTTCATTGTTCAAATCTATTAGCGTGTATAATTAAGCGTATGTATTACTAGATTTAGTATAATTAAGATTAAGAAACATTGTAAATTATTTGAAAAACAAGTGTTAAAACAGTGTTGGAATATTATAAATGTGTAAACAAAGCAAATGAAAGTGAAAGCACTGGTATAACCTACTCAGACTGCAAAGACAATCGATTAAAGTTAAATCGGAATTAAAAACAGCTGTTTCCAATGCGTACATTATCACCCGTATACATACTTTTATATTTTTCTAAAAAATGAATATTTTGGACATTTTAAAGGCATAAATAATTATAAACATTGGTAAAAAACGATTATACAAGTGGCAAAACTTATAAAAGTTTACCTTATTGATTTTATAAAAAGAACATTTGATTTAAATAACACTAATAGTGGAAAACGTATAGCAAAGCTATTTAGTAAGGCAGTGCACAGTGTCGCGGGTTCATTTGAAGAAGAACTAAGCCCTTATTATTACTTTCTAGTTAACCATTGCATGATACAGACGTTTTTGTTAAGAGGCTCTAAAATTAATTCAACATTACATTAAAATAAAGACAATATAAATAGTTAAATCCATTTAAGAAGGAAGCAGAAATAATTTTTATTACGAATTTCAAGAGCTAAAATAATATCAGCTATTCTAAATAAACTAAGGAAGTATTAATGTTTCAATTGAGCTCCAGGGAAGGTAGTATCAGCCATATTTATTAAAATACATTTAAAGAACAATTACCAAAACTTCAGTGTTAAATATAGACTTACCAAATTGTTAAATTATAAGAAATTAGGAACCATAATTAGGAATTGAACATTTATTTGAAAATTTATACTTTAATAGTTAGCAAATTTAAATATTTATTACAGTAATTATATGATTCTTTTTGCTACTGATTGCATACTTAATTAGCCACAAACCTTTTTGACCCGAGATTAAGAGATCTAAATATTTAGTAATTATAAAATAATTAAAATGTTTGATATGTAATAATAAGATTATATATATATAATTTAAATGTAAAAGGAGATTCAATATATTGTTTAATAAACCAGATTTGTTATAACTTTAAAACTTATAATTATTGTATTGTTGGAATAGGCCTAGCCTATAAGTAGAACCAGTGAGATTTGTAGTGCTCTTTCAGCTTTGAGATATACAATTGAAATCTGATAAATTCAATTTAAAAAGAAATCATACTTTTATTACAATTTGGCTCCACAACGTAAAGCTATTTTAAAAAGAAATAATAATTTATAATAAATTGACGCCCAACAAGTGGGGCTTTATTTTTTTTAAATCATTTATTTTATTATAATATCGAACGCAAAATGTGCTGTTTTATTGGTTGAAATCTGCCCAATTGCAAAGGTTTACAGACAATTCCATATCTTTGGAACCATGTAAGTGACTTTTGATTGGATGGCAGTTTTAGAAAGT
Source organism: Philaenus spumarius (assembly GCA_018207615.1). Taxonomy (NCBI): domain Eukaryota; kingdom Metazoa; phylum Arthropoda; class Insecta; order Hemiptera; family Aphrophoridae; genus Philaenus; species Philaenus spumarius. Next base: position 21,697 of record JAGFPH010004064.1, on the reverse strand, counting down.
TAAAGTCTTAATGAATCGAAAGGTTATTATTTTCAAAATATCCAGGTCTAACGCCATTCAGCTTTAGAGAAGTGACAAAATAGAGCATAATTGCTTTGTATTTCACGCTCGGCAAAACGTTTACAGAAAACTAAAATTTTAAAACGATCATTACATATGTAAATATACGTTTTAGAAAGAAATGTTAAATACAAAAATTAAAGCGTGAAATATTTCCTTTACAATGGTATTAGATTTATTGACATTTGATAATTTTTAGTGGGTGAAATAATCGAATCAATCTGACCTTACCGTTGTGCGGACCGAGCCTGGTTAAAGGGTTAAGGCATATACTAAACTATTTCCAATTTCACTACTTAAGTCAAAGGGATGAAATGGAATAACTACTCTTAAAATTAAATAATAATCCACTTACTTTTTCTATATTCCTAAAAACTACTCAACAGATTTTGATAAAATTTCACAATTTACACGTATTAGTACCAGGATTCTTCTTAGAGAATATCGTCACTACAAACAAAAAGATTTAAATGGGGTAGCTACCCCTATACAATTAAATAAATTTCACTAAATTCCTACAAACTATAAATCTAAAATCATTTGACATTATTCTTAACTGATATAAAAATAAACATTGCAATTCGATAACTAAGGGTCTGCTGTAGTGGTGGCCATCTTGGATTTTTATCCCATAAGAGCAATGTTAAATTTCAAACCATTTAATTCGTTTACTTTTTATCATAAAATTGTTTGCAAGGTCTCATTTTAAGCACAGACACAATTCGCATCCGTCTTGCAGTTTACATTTTTTTTAATGCTTTTGATTTGTTAAATAATTGACATTTTGTAAGTACAAAGTTTGAATTTTTTTCCTAACACAATACAAAATTATTAATGAAAAATAATTTGCAAGCCGGATCCGAAATTTTATAAAGAATATTCAGTTTTTTTTTTTTTACACTTAATTACACAAGATATACTTATAAAATGGTTTGAAATGTTGCAATGTCAAAGCGTTCAGCTGCAAGAAATTGATGTTTAGATAGGGATACAGTGAGAAGCGGTTGCGTTTCCGGTTGCTTTCTCGTTTACTGGAGCTGACCGTTAAGTCAAAGAGATGAAATGGGATAACAACCCTTAAAATAAATCAAGCAATAGCGAAGCATTGCCAGGTCTACTAGTATCTTATATTATTATGTTCTTGTGTTAAGCTGTGAATTTATTTCGTATAAATTTAGGTATGACAATAATTAATATGTATACTTCACCCTTGCCTAACTTTGTGTGTCATGAATGAGGGAGGTATAATTAGTCAAAGCTAAACAGAAAAAATATTATTAAAACGAATAAGCTGGAAATAAATATGTGTAATACGCTCTTACATTTAAGAAACACGCATTTCCATTGATGTTTTAACAAGTAATAGTTTTTAGAGCGTCGTGAATTTCATAAAATACACGAGCAAGTAAACCAAATTATTAGAACACAAATAGCAACTTACTGGATGGTTGTTCTGCAAGTAAAACCACAGCACGGCTACATTAGTCTTGTAACTTGGAAGTATAATATAACTAAAACCATTCCTTGGGCCATTCCGCGAAGTTTAGTTGCAGACAGACTTCTGTAGTTTCTTAATGTTAGATGTTAGCTCATAAAACATTTTCAGACCAAGTTAACACCACATCCACTTGTACAGTAAGCGCTGCTATCGGCTCCAATGTCTATACAAGTTGTAAGGAAATATTTCGATACAAAAATTAAATGAATGTGTTATTTCAGAAAATGTTCTTTATTTAATAATAATTGAACAGACTATTATTATTGTACAGACTGTTATTATTGAACAGACTGTTATAATTGAACAGACTGTTAATTGATACCAGTAGATAAGATAAGACTTTACTAACAGTAAACATTTAGTAGGGGTAAATGTAGGGGGAGACGCCCGCTATAAAAGGAGCAGTGGTCAGCTATACGGGATAAATCTGATTCCACCTGTTTCAGGAAAAGGCGAAGAATGAGTCCCTGGTGTCGTGGAGCTTGACGGGGTAGCTATCCCTTGAAAGCCTACTGTCAAGTACCTCGGCATAACGCTGGACAGTCGACTCAACTTCAGGCGACACGTGCAGAACAAGGTCACCGAAGGAAAGCCAATCCAGGGCTGGACAATTTTTCTGTTGGTTGTGCGTCCTGTGCTGATGTTCGCGTTCACTGCTTGGTAGGTGCTTGTCAGCCAATCCAGCAGGAAGAAACTGGAGACACTTCAGACAGCTGTTCTTCGCAGAATCACGCATCAGCCATGGCACGTGATGGACTCCACCATTCTAAGCTCATCTGGCATCCTTACCCTAGACGTTTTCGCTAAACGATCCACCTCTAAACTGTTTCAGGATGCACGCAACTCGGGCTATCCTCATATAGCCAAGATCTACAGAAGATTTGAGACATCGGAAGACGGTAAGCCTCAGCCTGCCACCATCCTGGACGACCCATCATATGGACTTCCCATAAAATGTCGGCTTACAATAGCTTTATCCACCGCCTTCTAACCATACCGATGAACAGACAGGACTTCCTTGACGAACGTGAATAGGACTTCCTTGAATAGATAGGACATGCGAACGGTTACCATGACTCCATGATCGATAAATTGCTACATAAACATACGTTAAACCAAAAAAAACCCATCTCACGCACAAAATAAAAACAGAAAATTTGTGTCTGTCGAATATCCCAACGTTTCCGCATATGTTAAAAACACACGTTCGCAAAATATGATATCAACGTTACTTTTCGCACCAACAATAACGATTACGATCATAAACGCTCGATCCCGACGAAAAAGAAATCAGGTGTGTTCAGAATTGACTGTAATGATTGTGGAAGTTTCTATGTCGGTAACAGGCTCACTGATGTTCAAAATGTTTTACCGAAGTTCCCCCCCCCCCTACCCCCATGGGGGTCCCAGGGTGATCGGACATATTTTTGAAGTTCAGATTCGGAAATATCGACCCCAATAACCCTCGAGTATACATTTACTGAGCCCTTTATTTGCCGAAGTGCCTCCTGCCCCCATGGCGGGGGGGGGGGGGGTCCCAGGGTGGTCGGGTATATTTTTCAAGGGCAGATTCGGAATCTGCGATCTCCAAAGCCCCTGTATACAAATTTTGATAAGTTTTCATGAAGTCAAACCATTTTTATAAATTGTGGGAAATTATGCACTTCAAGATGCACTTTATGCATGAACAAAATGCACTTTTTGTCTGCCGACAAGGTATATGTAGACATTTTTCCTGAGACTTCTCCGAATACAATGCCGAAAACCGCATCTCGATCGGTGCTGTAGAAAAGTATTTAGTTATTCTGGATGATTTTGGTCTAATTTTCCTGATCTAACCGAGTGGTAGAATTATTGTATTTACACAATCTATTGTAGCGAACTGTAAGCAACAAATATTTCTCGACATTTCAAAATACGAAAAACGTGTCGGTATTACTTTTATGAGAAAATGATGTCAGATGTTTATGAGAAAAGTTTCTAGAAACTTGCTGATTACTTTTGCACTTTTAATTCCGCGGTTGGATTTGGGGAAAATAGAACGCAAGAAGCAGCGTCCGAAATTGAACGTAAGCTCTTTTTAATTAAATTTTAATCCTGTGGGCTTCCTATTTCATAGATAGTGCTTGTTTTATTTTAAGGTATCGTTCAACTTTTTAAACCCACAATAGAAGGGGACAAGTTTAGTTATGAATAGCAATACAAATTCATTGTTGCTTTCGGAAATATAGAATCAAAATATCAGTATAACATTTACAATGCACTGATATTAAAAAGCGGAAAAGTCCGTTTCAGACAAGCACACAGTTTAAATTCTTTAAAACATTTAAAAGCAAGTGCAAACAGATTATTGTATACTACGACTAGCTTGCCCGATCCGGCTTTGCACGGATAGACAAATCAAAGTTAAATGTATATTAACAAAAAATACATTATACCAATAAATATAAATTACACTGTGTATTTCTTATGGGGATTTTTAGTAACTTTGACCCCCAGCCCCTACAAACCTCCCCTAAAATTTTGAATTTTTTTAAACCCTTTCTTAGCGAGCACCTAGGGCCCTAGAGGAAGCTACATACTAAATTGCATTCCAATCCGTTCGGTGGTTTCTTTTTTAATAACTTTGACCCGCCAAACCCGCCTAAAATTTCGAATTTTTTAAAACTCCTTCTTAGAGAGCACCTACGGCCCAAGAGAAAGCTACATAATAAATTTTATTCCAATCCGTTCAGTAGTTTTAGAGAAATGGTGATTTAGTAACTTTGACACTCCCCAAAACCCCCCTAAAACTTCTAATTTTTTTAAAACCTTTCTTAGTGAGCACCTATGGCCCTAGAGGAAGATACATACTAAATTTCGTTCCAATCCGTTTAGTAGTTTTTGAGAAATCGTGATCAGTGAGTCAGTGGATTTGGCTTTTATATATATAGATATATACTTACGACGATATGTATTTGCATGGGAATGACGATTGCTAGATTAGAGAAGTTTTATTTTTATATAGTAGAGGCACAATTTTCAAGTTGTAAAATTAAAGCAAAACGTAAAATGGTAAAGCAATATTTCAAACTTGTCAGATAGACATAGTAAAGAATAAAGTTGGCATAATTTTAATAGTGCAATAGATGTCTGAATTAGGTTATAGTAAGCCATTTTCGTTGTTTGTGTTTCCTATTACCTAACCTAAAAAATCAGTTGATTTTGAATAATAATTTCCTGATCTAAATTTACCAAGTTGGTTGCTATTGCGATAAATGTAAATACTTTAAAAACAAACGTGGTTCAGTATAGGCTTAAAATTGTGCTAAGCTTTTATTCAAAATCAGCTGTTTTTTATAATATGTAACAGCAGATGTTTGAATTATGTACAGTAAGCCTTTTTCATTTTTGGTTTTGTTTTTGTTTTTTTAACATAACCTAAAAAAGCTATGTGTTGTAAAATGTTATTGACGGATTGTAAATTTGCTAAGTTAGTTCCTATGGTAAATGCATTCAAGAAACGTGTGTTGCTTCAGCGTAAGCCACAACTAGAATTGGGTTGCTATATTAGGATTCAAATCAGTTATTTTATCTGTTCAGGGCTGGAAATGAACCCCTATATTTTTACTATTGTCAACCCTTAAAATAAATATTTTGAAAAATTCTCTCTTAGTGCACCTCTATACAGAATAGTAGTATGAAGTTAACCTGAAAGGTTTAAGTTTTTGGCTATCATAGTTGTTTAACTGTATGTTGATTATGAATCACTCTGTCAGGACTTCTTCTGTTATATATACAGATACACACATTTAGGTTTGTTTGTCAAAAAGAAAATACTTTGTTTTGTAAAATTAATGAATCAAAAATTATAAAACCTACGTACAACATAAAATCAGTATTAATAGGCATCCTCCTTTGTGTAGTTTATCTTTATTTTTATTTTAGTAAAATTTGTATCAATATTTTTGTATAATAAACAAGACAATGAGGATGTATTTTTACCAGTAAACATGCAAATTATAAAGAAAAAGGGACGTAGAAGGTATTACGTAGGGAGACAAAAAGAAGAAGAAGAAAATGGGGAAGTAACTGATTTAGGAGTAAAACCAGATGAAGAATGGAAATCAGAAGAAATATATGGAAAAGAAACAGAAGTAGAGGGCAACGACAGATCATAAAGGAAAAGAAATGGACGTGGAAAAAGACAAAAATAAAGAGACTTAGCAGATTTAGAAGTAGAAAAACCAGAAGAATGCTAAATCTGCAGAAATATAAGGAGAAGAACGAAAAGTAGAACATAAAGACAAATTATAAAGCAAAAATGGACGTGGAAGGGAGACAAAAAGGAGTAGAAGAAAATAAGAAAGTAATTAATTTCGGAGTAAAAACAGAAAAAGAAGAGTAGGAAACTGGAGAAATATAAGGAGAAAAAGCAGAAGTAGAAAATAACGACAAATTATAAAGGAAAAGAAATGTACCGTAAGAAGATAAACAAGAGACTTAGCAAATTTAGAAGTAGAAAACACAGAAGAATAAGAATGTAAAGCTGTAGAAATATAAGAAGAAGAACGAGAAGTAGAACATTAAGACAAATTATAAAGAAAAAAATGGACGTGGAAGAGAGACAAAAAGGAGAAGAAGAAAATAAGAAAGTAACTCATTTCGGAGTAAAAACAGAAGAAGAGCAGAAAACAGGAGAACTATAAGGAGAAGAAGGAGAAGAAGAAAATAACGACAAATTATAAAGGAAAAGAAAAGGACGCAGAAGAAGAAAAATGAAGAAAAAGTAGAATTAGCATATTAAAAAGTGCATAAGTAAAAATAGAAGAAGAAGAAGAATGGAACGCAGTTTAAGGAGAAGAAGCAGAATTAGAATCTAAGGACAAATTACAAATGAAAAGAAATGGACGCAGAAGATTAAAAAAAGAAAAAAGGAGAAGTAGCAGATTTCGTAGGAGTAAAACCAGATCATCATGAATGGAAAGAAGCAGAAATTTTATGTAAAGAACCAGAAGTAACGACAAATTATAAAAGAAAAGAAACGATGGTGGAAGGAAGATGTAAAGAGGAAGAAAAAGAATGGTTCGCATAAGAAGGAAACAAACAAGGAACGAAATAGAAACAGAACCAGCAGAATAAAGAGTGCGAAGGCGACGAAGAGCAAGACGGAACAAAAGAAGTTGAAAGAGAAGTTGAACAGAAAATGGGACGCAGATCAGAAGAAGGATAATATGAACAAGAAGAAGAACACGGTTGAGAAGAAGTCTACCATTTGCAAACTTTAAACAAATATCTGTTTCTTAAACTCAAGAAACAAAACTATGACAAAACGATCCGGTACATAGTTATGTGTTTCATTAAAAAGTGCAATTGGAGAATCTTCTGTTTGCGATTGGCGACATCACAATTCTTCTTCTGTTTGTAATTGCCAATTAGGGCACAGGTTCGGTTACGTAATGCAGTTGAACGAACAAAGTTTCTTTACTGTTCAGTCATTGTGTTATTTTACCTTGTTAAAAAAAAATTATTAAAAAAATATTAATAAATAAAATAATAATAATCACGCAGCCGAACCGCTGACGTAAGTTGAGCTAATTTCTAAAATAAAGTTTATATTATGTTTTAGTGTTTCACCTAACTAATTGGGAAATTGGTCTATTCATGACGGAGGTGAATAGCTGCCTCCGTGTACGAAATGTATTTGTAGAATTTGTTTGCACTTCACTCCTGCCCGGCACACGCGCTGCTTGTTCCGCATCTTGCGGCCTCGGATTAAGGACTGCTTCGCTTCGCTCGCAGTTTACAATCTCACCTTTTATTGTACTGATAAGATACTTTACGTTTTGATCGAATTTGAGGAGTCCAGACGGGCTATAAAATCGTGTTAAAAAAGCAAAATGTTCCAAATAATCTCCTATATTACTTTTACTTTCTCCCCCCTATACGTAGTATGCAGAAAGTATTGTTTTCGTCCAAATTTTCGAATTTGAATTTTTAGTGGAATTACCTATTTTGGTGCGCCCTGAACCCCCAAAAAATGTTTAGTGGAATTATCTGTGTTGGTGCTCCCTGGACCTAAAAATATTTTTATTGAAATTATTTGTTTTGGTACTCCCTGAACCCAAAACAGTTTTTTTTTATGTCTGTCCGTGAGTCTGTTAGGATGTATACAGAGCTGGAGACCATACCGACGGTCCGATTTTGATGAAATTGGGTATGTAGGTGTGTAGTTATGGAATATCTCCCGTCGTTTTTTTAATGTTTTTAAATTTAGGATTTTTAATGGGTTTACCCCCCAGATATGGCCAAAGAACGAGATGAAAATTTCTCAAAAATGGTTCTAACGATTTTGATAAAATTTGGCTTGTTTGTAGCCTTTAACGTACCCCTACGATATGCAAAAAACCACATCTTTCTAAGCAATTCTCGTTTAAGTAATAATAATAATAACTGATTTTGGTTGATTTGACCAAAAAGAGGGTTGTTTTTCAAGATTTTTCAAGAACTTTTTTCGCGCATCTATACAGGATTAATTGACATGTTTGCTGCAAATTAGTTCGAAATCGATTAAATAGTTTTAATAATAATAATAATACTATTTATAACTCACTCTCCTACTTTAATGTGCCCCCCTCCTACTTTAATACAATTATGAATCACAGTGAATCTGTTTAATAATTTAAATATGTTTGTGAGAAAGTATGTGCCAGTTCCTGGTACCGATTATTTTTAGATAAAACACCAACAGTTTAATTCTAATGCGAAAAATGTTTTTACAAAAATAAAGTTCCTGTCAAAAAACGTGCTTTCGGTTACTTTTTCTCCTAAAGAACTCGTCCGAGCGACTTCGAAAACCAACGTGTGTACCACATTTGGACCTAATCATACGTAAAATGCTGTCATTAGAGTGCGAACACATATATACAAAAGGTTATGGCAATCCAAAACGTTTGGGAGCTATGATCACCATAGGAGTGTCCGCAACAGCGCATCTTTCCTATGGAAATTCGCTAAAAACACCATCTAGTATAAGTGATAATTAACTTGAAATTATCAAAAGTGGACTAGCTTATGAGACTAATCCTTACTGGTTGCTAATTTCCATAGGAGGCTGAGGTGCAAACAAAGTCTACTAATTTATATCATGCACGGCGGCAGCTATTTGCACGGCGTGAGTAGACCAATTTCCTAAATAGTTTGTTGAAACGTTGCAGCGTGTAAACCTAAATTACAAATTCACTCAACATGTGTCAGCGATGCAGCTGCGCGATCGAATTACTTAATGAATTCATTTAACGTTAATCGAGAGCCCTGAAACTACATCAGTCTTAATACTCCGCATTGTGAATCTTACCACAATCTAATCCCCAATAACATCATAAACCAAACCAACCGTTCACGTAGTAAAATATTGTTAGGAACTTCCGAGCTCGTATTTGGCACGCTCCGGTTCTCTGCGACAAAGGCCAAACTTTCTTCCCGTCTAACTTGGCTGAAGGTTTTCTAAAGGCAAATCTCATCTTTTCCATGTCACCGCAACGCAAATCTTATTTTCCACTTCTGTAAACACACAAGAAAGACTAAGTTTCTTCGGAATTCTATTTCTATGGTAATAAGGCAAATATGCTTACAGAGAGCTTGCAAACCAATCGACGCCAAGCTCTGATGGACATCTTGTTTGAGTTACCCTAACAAGACCATTATAGTGACCGTCTCCGTCTGTATGTTCCAATTCATTTATCTTAAATCTTTGAGCTATACTGTCTTTCTGCTGAGTTTATAATGTATACCTTGAACTTCTTTACCTTTGTATATATAAAACAATTACCGTAATTCACTAAACAAACTCTGAATCTTCTGCGCAAGCGTCAGGTTCCAGGTCAGAGCTCTAACTACTCTTACTAGAATCCAAGTGCCTCTGTTGTAATCAAAACTCGGGTTCAACAGCGCATCGTTTGGATTGAAGTCACCGCTATCCTGATTCAAGTGCCTCTGTCCTAATCAAAACTCGGGCTCTACTGCGCATCGTCATGATTGAAGTCACCGCTACACTGATCCAAGTGCCTCTGTTCTAATCAAAACTCAGGCTTTACTGCGCATCGTCATGATTGCAGTCACCGCTACACTGATCCAAGTGCCTCTGTCCTAATCAAAACTCGGGCTCTACTGCGCATCGTCATGATTGAAGTCACCGCTACACTGATCCAAGTGCCTCTGTACTAATCAAAACTCGGGCTCTACTGCGCATCGTCATGATTGCAGTCACCGCTACACTGATCCAAGTGCCTCTGTCCTAACCAAAACTCAGGCTTTACTGCGCATCGTCATGATTGCAGTCACCGCTACACTGATCCAAGTGCCTCTGTCCTAATCAAAACTCGGGCTCTACTGCGCATCGTTAGGATTGAAGTCACCCCTACCCCGATCCAAGTGCCTCTGTCCTAATCAAAACTCGGGCTCTACTGCGCATCGTCAGGATTGAAGTCACTGCTACCCCGATCCAAGTATCTCTGTCCTAATCAAAACTCGGGCTCTACTGCGCATCGTCATGATTGAAGTCGCCGCTACACTGATCCAAGTGCCTCTGTCCTAATCAAAACTTGGGCTCTACTGCGCATCGTCATGATTGAAGTCACCGCTGCACTGAACCAAGTGCCTCTGCCCTGATCAAAACTCGGGCTCTACTGCGCATCGTCATGATTGAAGTCACCGCTGCACTGATCCAAGTGCCTCTGCCCTAATCAAAACTCGGGCTCTACTGCGCATCGTCATGATTGAAGTCACCGCTACACTGACCCAAGTGCCTCTGTCCTTATCAAAACTCGGGCTCTACAGCGCATCGTTAGGATTAAAGTCACCGCTACCCCGATCCAAGTGCCTCTGTCCAAATCAAAACTCGGGCTCTACTGCGCATCGTTAGGATTGAAGTCACCGCTACTCTGATTCAAGTGCCTCTGTCCTAATCAAAACTCGGGCTTTACTGCGCATCGTTAGGATTGAAGTCACCGCTACTCTGATTCAAGTGCCTCTGTCCTAATCAAAACTCTTGCCCTATTGCGCATCGTCATGATTGAAGTCACCGCTACACTGATCCAAGTGCCTCTGTCCTAATCAAAACTCGGGTTCAACTGCGCATCGTTAGGATTTAAGTCACCGCTACCCTGATTCAAGTGCCTCTGTCCTAATCAAAACTC
>JAGFPH010004063.1:114574-130118 GCA_018207615.1 Philaenus spumarius | reverse complement strand
CCCCCCCTAAAATTTCGAATTTTTTCAAACCCTTTCTTAGTGAGCACCTATGGTCCTAGAGGAAGCTACATACCAAATTTCATTCCAATCCGTTCGGTAGTTTTTGAGAAATCGTGATGAGTCAGTGAGTCAGTGGGTTTTGGCTTTTATATATATAGATGATTTATATGGCGAAAAAGTGCCCTTATAAAAAGCATTGAATATACTTTAAAGCCGGCTGAACTTTACTTGTCCACCCCAGGATGCAGGTTGTTCTTTCTGCCTTATTAACGAGGCAGAAAATACCTCTTAAAGTAGTAGCTGGAGGAAAAATCGTTTATATAAACAAAACTTTAATATTAAAAATGATAACTTTGCTGTAAGTTTGTACTGGTATATTTTAACGTCCACACCTTCTGAACGAAATCATGCCAAAAAACAGTAAATAGCTTTCCAAATCCAATTATGACCTGGTTTAGAAATTTCAAATGTTAATAATAACTCACAATGTGTGCTTTTTTTATTTAATCATTTATTTTTTATTCAATCTGTTCATTGGAAATAAGAAAATTTGTACAAACACACCTACACATATCTGGAATTATTTGGTTATAATAGCTTAAGAGAAATCAGCTTGATGTACAACAAAATGAAAAGTGCAATCAATAATCTGTACATCTTTTAAGAGATTACCAATTTAATATATAAATACTTTCCCAATAAACCTTTATGGATTTACAGTGAAAATAAAATCCATACCATAACAGAAAATTTAACCGCGTAAAATAAAATGTATAGCTTAAGAAAAAGCAACATAGTAAAACAAAATCCATACCGTGAATACTAATCTATAGCAATCTTTAACAACGGAGTTAAAAGAAAAATATACAGCTTAGAAGTACATCTAAAGCATAGCAAAAATATCAGCAATGTAAAATAAAATCCAAAGCATTAAAAAAAAAATCTACAGCATAAAATTAAATCCACAGAGTGAAAGAAAAATCTACAGCTTAGAAGTAAGTATAAAGTGTAGCAGAAAAATCGTGAACGTAAAACAAAATCCAAAGCATTAAAGAAAATTCTATAGCCTAAAATTAGATCCACAGAGTGAAAGAAAATTCTACAACATAAAATTAAATCCATAGCATAAAAGAAAAAATCAACTTGAAATAACAGCAACAGCCAAAAAGAAAATCAAGAGCTTGAAAGGAAATACATAACGGAAACAAAAATCAAGAGGATGACAAAAATGTCCACAGCCGACAAGAAAAATCACCAGAGTAAAACAAAACCCTAAAAAATCTACAGCTCAAAAAAAATTGAACTCGTGAAAGGAAATCCAAAGCGTGAAATAAGATAAACTTCAAAACTAAATAAGTGAATAAGTAAAACTAAATCACTTAAAATTCAATAAGTAATCTCCAAATGGTTAGTACACCGACTATACTTGCTGTACATCTGTGATTGAAGTTCATCCTTACTTTGAAGTTTGCAAACTTTAAAGTATTTCCTTAAGGAATTTGCATTGGGGAGTATAATCTTACCAGCATTCCACAGGGCAACCTACTGGTGTGAATCTGTGCATCATTACTGATAAAATAAAACCTAGCAACGAAAACTCTATTGACTTCTACAGACAGGTTTAAGGTCTTCAATTAGCTAACAGAACAAACATTCTTCTAAATTTATTTTCTTTGAATTATTGAAGATAATATATCACGTTTCGTTACAAATGTAATACATTTGACAAGGAAACAAACGAACTTTAACGAAGACATGAGATATTCTTTTGAAAGACGAAACGCCAATTTGATTTTTTCGGTCTCTCTGTCGAAATGTTTGTTTATGTGTTTGGGTGTGAGTATAAAATACGTGCCTTTAAATAAATGAAAACATTTTATTTGTGTTGTAAAAAGAAACAAATTATTGTAATGTCCTAAATTGTATTACTTATAAATAAGATAAACTCGACAGATATTCAATGTCTAATATAATGGAAAATGTATTACTTCTATACAATCTAAAGTGTAAATAAATCAATATAAGACCTTTATTTATGAGTGTATAATCTTTACTGAGTGTACTCATGCAGTAGGTATAGGGAGTTAACAAATCGTTTTAAATAGTTGGTTTTAACAGAAATCTAAAATTTTAATTTGCACCTAAAGTATCTAAAAACGTTTTTTTTTATCTCAGTGTTGCAAATCGCATTTTTTTTAAGAGTTGAGGTTATTTATTAAGAACGTTCAAATGTAATTATAGAATGGAGTTGTACATTTACTGGTCTATTAAAATTAAACGTTTTGCCCTATAAAATTTTGGTTGCCGTGTTTTGTTTTTTTTTTTACTTTCATTGAGTAATCCTATTTTCAGAACTTAAATTTTACCTTATATTGCTAAAGATATTCCCTAAAGCATTACAATTTTTAATTTTGGGTAAATAAAATATATAAAAAATGTGAAAAAGCAATGTAAGTCCAAATTAGATCAAATGTCATTTTAAAGTCGAACATGTTTTATATTTAAAACTTTGTCATATCTCCAACCATTTCAAAATGGCGGTCAAAAACCGATTTTACGTTTTTTTACGTAATTCATTTTCTTCAATAAATGTTTTTGTTTCCAACCTAAACATTATAATAATTTCTTTAAAAACGACAATCACCACCAAAAATATACTTTTTATAATAACGAGATTTGAAGAAAGTTATGATTTTCAGTATGTAGGCCTATACTCCTAAGTGGAGATTTGTGAGGCCTAAGTAGGCCTATACTCATCACCATAAAGAGAGATGTTTTGAAAATAAACCGAATATATTACTTAATAAACGGAAAGAGAAACGCAAAATATGGTCTGATTGTAATTAAGGGGTGACCTTGGCAAACCTATTTATAAAATCGTTAACTCTCCTTCCATTACGCAATCTCAAAAAATTTAATGGACACATGACATATAACGCTTAACCTAACCTAAGGTCGCAGCTATTTAAACCCTTTGAATTTATGTATTTAGACTACACAAATCAGTCCATCGGTCGCTCTATACCTAAAGAATGTGTATTACAGCTGCTTTCAGAATTTTATAATCGGTGTTAAACTATGGGAGTTTAATGACGGATCACAATTTAAGTACTTTAAAATCCAATGTGTAAATCTAAAATAGTATTCTGAATTAAAAGTGAACATTTTATGTCATAAAGTGTGTTAATATTATTTGTCAATTTAAACCTCTTTTTAAATTGATCAATATAACTGTAGACATAAACGGTAGTTCAGTAATTGAAATTGGTTATACATAAAAGGAGAAAGTAGGTCTGCATAATTTTAATTTTATAGTCATTAAATTTACTTTTAAACTTATCAAGGTTTTAGGTTAGGTTAGGTTTGATCCTGATGAAAATGCGATAGTGTATACTACTTATAAAACTAACATTATAAGCCATACTTTATGACTGGTCAACCGATTTGATAACTAGGCCTAATACCTGCCAAACAAAGGACTTCTTGTCAAAATAGTTAAATCACTCCAAATTTGTAAATTTTACATATTTCAAAAATTGTTTTGAATTGAAAGTAAACAATTTTCTTCACAAAGTTTGTTGACATTTTTCAACTCTGTTTTTGATGGGATGACATAGTTTTAATAATTATAGAGTAATTAAATTTACTTTTAATCTCATGTTAGGTTAGTTTAATCTAGGTTAGTTTTGGTTAGGGTAGGTTAGGTTTAGTTAGGTTGAGTTAGGTAAAGTAAGGTTAGGTTAGATCCAGATTGTATCGTGATATTGGTACTGCTTATGCTGTATATAATTACAGTAATATCACATTATAAGTCATACCATTATATCGTTTAACTATTTAAACACTTCTAATGTGAAAATTCAATAATTGTTTTGAATTAAAAAGTGGCAATTCAAAACCAGACATTTTTTTGAAAATCGTTCATTTAAAACGTATGGCTTGTTTAAACGTTCTTAGTTTAAGAAGTAATTATTTGATATAAAATGTTTTTTATTCAATTTTTATTTTCTAATCGAGGTTTTAAAGAGATTAGCTTGAGATAACTATATATGCCCATAACACATTTATTAGTTTGGCTGGGGAGGAGGATTCGGAGATGTAAATAGGTTGTCCATGGTTCTCCTTAAATTTAAAAGTTAATAGCTTTCCACAGATCGTTTCATTTGTAATATTGAAAGTTATGAAACCCGCCTTTGTTGGTCGGGACTGGGGAGAAGACTTGCACACAAAGTTCTATATCTGGGCCGAGTTCATAATGTATAATACAAGACAAGAATATTTATATATAAATTCAAATGTTAACATTTATTTAAGGGTTTGGTTAGTGCTTTATCAAACATGAATATGTTTACTTTAAAAAACTCAAAACCCTTCTTGCTCTGATAAAAACTTTACTTTTATACATTAACATAAATATAAAATCCTTTGCTGTTTAGCAAGATTTACATAATATATATAAGCTTAGCGCCCGTGTAAGGGGATGAATAATGCATGTAAGCGTTTGGTATAATATAGGTTGGTAATCGCTAAAGGGTGATGTAATAATTTGCACTTAATGCAGAGCTGGCATGAAATCTGTAGCATTAAAATATGCAAATTTCGATCCAACCACGTATTTGGATATTGGACTGTTTAAACTGCCTGCTATTTAAAATGTTGTTGCTCATATACTTTCAAGTTGGAGATAATTTAGTACATATTTTAACTACAGGGTAGCAGAAAAACTATTAATACTTATTGTTATAAGAAAATGTATAGCATTTATATGTGTTTGAAAACGAATTGCACATTATTAAAAAAAAATTTATTATTACTTCAGCTCGCATTGAAATGCCGAAGTATTAAAATCTTGCGAAAATTCTAAAAAATTAACCCCCACTTTTTATGACTTTTCTTGTCGTGTTCCAAGTCTCTAAATTCGATAAGGAACGAAAATTTTGTGTCCGTCTGTCTGTCTGTGGACACGATGTATGCACTCACAGACGTCGTAGAAAACTTCTGGTGGTGCCAAAATCTTCGTAATTTTATCACGGAGAGATGAAAAGCCTTGGAGCTTTTGAGCTTTCTAGCTTTTAAATATCCTTCCTGCGAGATTCTCTAATAGCCCATGGAATTCCATGCTTGTATGTAAAAAAACAAAACATAGGATTAGCCATGGGTTTTCCACTCTCTAGCGTGATGGCAGAAATATTTCTAAACTATATGGAGACTAAATAAATATTGAATACTTCAAATCAATTTCAAAAATATATACAATTTTACTACAAATACGTTGATTACACCATTTTTCTGTTCACGGGTACTATAAGACAGTTAAAAATGTTCAAAAACTACTTAAATGGAATACATCCATCACTTAAATTCACCAACGAATTAGAAACAAACAATAGCATTAATTTCCTAGATTTAACCATAATTAAAAATATCAACAAATTCAATTTTAAAGTATACAGGAAACCAACACAGACTGACTATACCGTACATGCAACATCTAATCATCCTCATAACCACAAAATGGCAGCCTATTCTAGCTTTGTACACAGAGCTCTCGCCGTACCCATGAATACATTTGATTATAACCAAAAAATTAATATAATAAAACAGATCGCAGTTTCGAATGGCTACGACCACAGAATAATTGACAAATTAGTGAAGAGTAAAACTAAGACACGCAAACCTACCATAAAAGAAAAACTAAGTATATCAGCACGGAATTCCATGGACTATTAGAGAATGTCGCAGGAAGGATATTTAAACAACAAGGTTACACTTAAGCATTCAAAACAGGAAATAATTTAGGAAATGTCTTAAAACCTAGAAATAAAGAAAAATTCCCATTCAATGCAAGAGGCGTATATAAAATATCCTGTGACAATTGCCCTAAACACTATATTGGCCAAACGGGAAGATAGTTTAAAACCAGATTTAAAGAACACTTGCCGAAAAGAAACCTTAACCCAATAAAATCTAAATTTGCTGAACATCTATTAAAAACAGGCCATAATTATTCCAATATAGATAGCAATATGCAAATTTTACATAAATAATCAAAAGGGCCAATTATGAATGTCTTAGAAGAATTCCAAATCTACAAACAATCTATTTCTGACTGATCTACTTTACCCAATAAGAAACACTGAAGCCCCAACCACAAATTCGGTGAATAAACTACACAAATAAACTGAAACACATTTATTAATATAGCTATTTTAGTTCCCTGATGTACATTTCAGTAACCAAGTTACCATCATCGGAAGGATCTAAATCTCTCAGAATCTCTCCGACTGAAGGCGCAAACTCACTTTTATTCCTACTTTCCTGGTCTGAATCCTGCCCATTTAAACTGTTCTTCTTATTGATATGTTGTCATTGGCTTAACAAAACCGAATCAGTTAGTTAATCTTTGATGCACTCTTTTAATAAAGTTGAAACTCCCCAGCGACCAAGACGATCCTCCTTGACTATGAGCATTTCAACATTAGTAATTTAAAAATAATTGAGAAATAAATAAAGAAGGCCTCATAATTATTTAAATTTTCGGCAAGATACCGTAAACAATAAAACGCGGCAGATAAATACAGTTACAATGACATTAAATCCACGTGACAGTTAATATTGTGACAGTTTTACTCCTCCTGTTTCTGCAAGGCTTCAGTAACCACTGCATAAAACATTTTATAGTCACCTTTACAGTCATCGGCATTTGCATGTTTATTGCAAACGTCATATCAATACCACAGACCAGATGTTTTCCTTTATACATAAAGGTTTACTACACATGAATGTCTCTTTTGATAAAGTTCACGTTGTGAAAAAGAAAACACAATTCTATTTCTGAGTTTAAGAATAAGGATATAGTTGTATCGTTATAGTTTTATTATTTTACCATAATATAAAACTCGGTATAACCATACCGGTATAACCATAATATAATATTTCGCACGGTTTATTCTTTTATTATTATTATTTCTTAACTATTATTAGAGAATTGCAGTTGAAAGATCGTGAATCAAATTATAAAGGGTTTTGAGATTTCAAAATAAATCTTAAAACAACTTATAAATTTACTTTTTCAATAACGTTAACATAGTCAAAGTCTCTTTAATGTTTTACAAAAAACAGAAACATAGGCCTAGCTTATACTGCCAACTCTAATATTAAAGACTGCAAATCATTTGTAATTTGTTCTACTAATGGTTTTAGCGTTACATCACGGTTTTTGTAGGCATTCGTGTGAATGTTACACAAAATGTCTTCTTTTTCATAATGCAAAACTAAAGTTTTCATAGCTCCAACACTCCATGTCAATTTCGCCATAGTATTATAAAAATAAAAGGAAAGGAATATACATGAAAACAGAAAAAATTGTATTTTTTGAGATTAGGAGGTTACCTAAATAATGCGTACTATATTAATATTTTACTACTTTAATTTTATTCTTTTTTGAAAATCTATTTAATAATTTACAACATGACAAAGATTCAACAAAGTTTGATGAACGAATTATTTCTTTAAAGAATCGTCAAATTTCTTTGGTGGAAATCTTTGATCAAAGAAATTTGACTTTTATTTGATAGTGTAACATGTACCTTATGAAAACTAAATATGTTACCAATCTTGCAAATAAAGATATGATTCTCTAAAGTTTGCTGTCTGTTCTGGCTTGGATTAAAGTTGTCAATAAAACTGCTTATTGTACGCTAAAAAAGATTGTTCTTTAAGGTACGAAAAGTTTAAATGTTACAAAATTTATTTTATAGGCAGACTTACTGCATTTTCGCTAAGAAGGGTAGTTTACACGATTTTAAATTTACTTAGTAAAATTAGGTACCGTTAATTTACTACACCAAAATTGCATTTTGCAGTGATGAATGAGACTGAGAAGAGACTTGGGTTAGCCTAGGTCTCGTCTCGTTTGGAAAGCTAAGTCTCGGTCATATATACAAAACTGTCAAGGTGAATCTCGTCGCATGTGCGCGGCTATATCAGGTCAGGCAGCAGCTACATTTCTTATTTTTTAATATGTAAATAAAATATTCATATATATATATACTACTCATATCTATGAAAACATTACATCAAGTAAAACGACAACTATCAGGATCCGCAACCGCTACAGTTTTTATATAAAGGGTAAATAGAAGAGATGATTCTTTCACTAAATTCTTGTTATAGTAGTAGTCTGACGTAGGTCTACTTAACCCTTAATTGGTAATGTGGAGTGTTGCAATACCCCCACAACTACAAAATGGGTATTTTTTGCTCCCTGAGTTGCCATCACTGCTTTTCTTTGACCTTAAGGACTAACGGGTTTCAACAATGCCCTTGAGTTTGCCACACTCGTTGCCTCAATGCAAACGTTCAAAGTGCTTGGGTTGCTGTTTTAAACCCACGTTGCCATTAGTGTCATAATTTTCACTGGACTAGTGTTTCAATTTATTGCTCCAAGTAAGTAAAGATTCCTTATATTACGAGTAAAATAGTATAACTGAATTCTAAAATTTAATAAGTTAAGCCTTACTACCTAACATTAACTAATGTAACCTTTATATTTGGCTCTTGGATACATGGTTGTTTTTTTACATCTCTTATATAAAATGCAATGTCCTGACTGACGATCAACGCAGAGCCGATTCTATTAAAGCTAGAGACTTGAAATTTGGAAGGTACATCCGCCCAATAATGTAGAGGCGTGCTAAGAAAGGATTTTGCAAAATTTTGAATTTAAAGGGTAGAAAATTCGAAAATTCATCCCTCCCATAAGCAGCCATATAAAAGATAAAACAGCTGATTCGTATTTATTAATGTGTTATTCTGGTTACTATGGTGATAATTCCAAACTCTTTCAAAAAAAGTGTGTTGATTTTATAATAATAGGCCTAACCTAAAATTGTGTTAAACCTTTGGTCCAAATAAGCTGTTTTATTTATAATGTGTAACAATAATATAATGTTAAATTGTAATATTAGATGTTCGAATTATTATATTTCATAGGTTTTAAAGGCCTAACCTAAAATTGTATTAAACTTTTGATTCAAATCAGTTGTTTTATTAATTATGTGTAACACACATTAGGCCTATGTTGAATTACACGGGATACAAATTACAGGATGTTGAATTACACGGGATACGAATTACAGGCTTTCAAAATTTCAAATTAAGCAATAGCGAAGCATTGCCGGGTCCACTAGTCTCTAATAAAAATAAGAGCGTAGTACTAAGCACTTGGAAGATAACTCTATTGATGATACCACTGGAGATGACAATAAACCTTGTGTAATAACATTTTACAATCTCACAAGTGTAAATGAGTCAATGTTGTAGATAAGCTATGAACAACATACTCCACAGCAAGGAAATGCAATCGTTGGCCTGCAGTTATCTTTTTTATGTTTCTAGATCTGGCAGGCATCAATAGTCTAGCGGGCATCTTACCACAAAGCAATTTCAACCGTAAAAGCTTTCTTAGGAATTGGGAAAGGGATTAGTAGGTGAACAATTAAATCAAGAGCTACAATGAAGCGCTTGCCGAAGGCAATTCTTCAGTTAGAATCAAAACGAGCTAAATCGAGATGATACCTAATTATCCCAGCAACAAAAGCAACGATCGATTTGGTAAATAAAAATAGTAACTCTAACGTGTAAAAACATCCCAAATTACCAAACGTGTAAAATCTCACTACGTTACCAATTAAGAGTTACGTAAAGCCTTTTCAAACGAGGCCCTATACTTTGGTCTTCAAAATGTAAATGAATATTTCTGTTCTGATTATTGACACAAGCTACGCCATTTAACTTGATTTATTTTATCAAATTTCATTGAGGTTGATCCGTCTTAGAACTAAAGCAGACAAACGAGTACTCTTATAAGGATTGTTTTTCCTTTTAAGGTACGGAACGATAATACACTTCAATAACTATTAACGGATTGCACAGACTTTTGTTATTATTGTTAGTTATTCTACTACCAACCAAACAATTTCCCGGATTATATGTCATTATTATTACATAATATTTAGATTTTATTTCTTCAAAATTATGAGTGAAGAAACAGAGTGTTCAAAACGAAAAAAAAAATAATATAGAAAAAATTTAATTTGATAAAATGAAAGAAAGCAGCACATAAACCAAGTGGGGAAACTCAGGGCCGTGGATAGGTGTCAGAAGAAAATGAAGGAGAAATGAAAAAGAAGATAATAAGACTGAGATGGTTTCAAAAGACGATACATCCAGATTGATCCAAAGTGTCATAAACGTCACTCATTTTGAAGAAGGAAATGAGCTGATTTATTCCACAATAGGCAGGTGATCTAGTGATCTTGAAAAACCCAACACATCTTGTGTATGTGTTGTGCGTGTTATTGTGTTGACGTGGAATACATTCCTAAAATTGTTTTAAATTTGGACTAAGGCTCTTGTACAACGTATTTTTTAAGCTCAAGGTGGATAAATCCATTATATATTTTTAAACATCTCGTACGTTTTGCAACATTTCATCCTAATGAAAATATTGCATTAAATACCACCAATATGGGAATAAAAATAATCTACTACTAGGATGATAAAAAATGCCTAGCAAATGTTCGATGTAAACTTGTTTGAACGAGGCCCTCAAACGATTGATTTAGGTACGAATTTCCCTGTTCAAATGATGGAAGACACATTTCTCAGGAATGGGTTTATAAGATTCTTCCAAACGAGGAAGAAAAGGCATTGGTTGTTGCATAGCCAGTCTGTGGACGTACTGTTTTGTTTCCCTTGCTTTTTCTTTTCAAAAGACGACAGAAAGAACAAATCAGCATTCTCTAACATTGAACAATGGTTGGAGACATTTGAACCCATTTATTGGCAATCATGAAACATCGAATCCTCTACAAAAGTCATACATCGATTGGAAATAATTAGAAATTGGTCTAGGCACTGTTGATGTTGAACATCAAAAATTGATACAAGCTGAAGCAGAAAAATGGCGAAATGATCTTTAAAGTGTTGTGGGCGTATTCTTCACTGCACCAGGAATAACTTACCTTTAAAAAAGGTTCCGAATAAATCATTGACAGCAACTGTGGTGTGTTTCTGAGTATGCTAGAACTTGTTAGTCACTGCAATCCTCAATTATCTAAGCACTTAGAAAATGTTGAAAGTGGAAAATGTCAAATTATTTTTCACTACAGATTCGTAATGAGGTTATAGAAATATTGGGAAATGAGGTTCGATCTGAAATACTAAATCAAGTAAAACGTGCAGAGTATTTCTTTGTTATGTTTGACTGCATCCCTGATAAAACACATTTAGAGCAGATGAGTGAAATAAACAGTTACGTTTAAGTTGAAGAGTGTTTTGTGGACTTCGTAATAGGTCAGAAAACAAAAAAGATGGTTATCGGAAGAAATATTACAAAAACAAAACACTGACTGCTTGGATATTCAGAACTATCGTGGTCAAGGCTTTGACAATGGCGCGAATGAGGCAGACACATGTGAAGGTGTTCAAGCACAAAATTATCGCCACTAAAAGAACTTGCTAAATTTCTACCTTGCACAGCACACAGTCTTAACCTTGTAGCGTTTTAAAGAAATGTTCTTTATAAATCTAACAACCTTCTTGCTCCGCAACCTCTTTTACATTAAAGTATACCATGCGGTATCTTGCCCCTTCCTTACTTCCTTCTTGTCTACCATAAGCGCTAGGGTTCCGTTTTTCAACATTAGGTTAGAATCCAATTCAGAATGTTGAAGCAGCTACTGTAAGACACCTTTCGTTTCGTTGCGTCAGAATGTATAACCGTTAATTTCAGCTTAATAGATGCAGTTTCACCATTAAGTAAATTAAATGACCACAATAGAATACAAGCAGATTAGTTTATACGTAACATCAAAGTGCAATGCACAAAAGATCATGTCGTCTCGCTTAGTTAGCGAATTTCCATAGGAAAAATGAGCTATTGTAGTGGCCCTTAAGGTGAGACCCAAGGTCGGGAGCAGCAAATGAGCATCGATCATGGTCCCCAGAACACGTTTTGGGGTGTCATTAAAATTCATATATGTATATGTATATATGTGTTCGCACTCTAGCGGCCGCATTTTAAATCCGATTTGGTCCAAATTTGGTACACGTGTTGGCCAAATGTCGCTCAGACGAGTTCGTTAGCCAAAAAAAATCCAACAATCGGAAGTACGTTTTTTAACCGGAAGTAACTATTTTTTGAGATTTTTACTACAAGAATGAAATTTTTTAGAGGTTTTTTTTTCTAAAAATATAAATGTAGGATGTTATTCCGCACATTTTGGATTTTTACGCGACCTTATAGCTCGCTTGGTTCCCCCAAAATCGACCAAAACTTAAAATACCATAAAAGTGCCCGGTTCAAAGCCAAACTCGCGAGGCCAATAGGAGGAAACAAATTCTACTAATATATTATTGCGTACACACAGACAGCTGTTCTACGCCTTTGTGTGTAGACCTATTCCCCAAATTGTTGGTTGAAACCAAAAAACATAGGCATATAAACTTAATTTTGGAAATTTCCTCAAGTCACGTCAGCGGTCCAGTTATAGTCAGCGGTCGAATTATTTTTATTTTAAACACAGCTTAGGCTTTCCTTTGCGATAACACCAGGTACGTGATTTAACACATTAAATTTCGTATTTCCTATGCTAGGAGCTGACCTTTTATTTTTTATATTTATAGAATAAATTAGTAGAAATTACTTTGTTTTTTTATTTTTGAACCTTTCTACGTAATAATCACTAATATTTTAAAGCGGACGTACATGTGCGTCCATAGCACATATACTTAAAATTGGCGTGTGAAGCACGCAATGCTCTGTGTTTTGAAAATTCTACCAATACGGGGGTTGGCGTGCGAAGCACGCAATCCACTGAGTTTTGAAAATACTCCCAATACGCGGTTTGGCGTGCGAAGCACGCAATGCACTGTGTTTTGAAAATACTATCAATACGGGGATTGGCGTGCGAAATACGCAATGCATTGTGTATTGAAAATACTCCCACAATACGGCGAGCAATGCACTGTCCGTCGGCCGCTTCTCACAGTGTTCAGTGTCAAGCTCAAATGTGCGTCCTTAGCAGTGAACGTGTTAATAGCTCATACAGTTCTAAACAATAGGTCAAGTTTGCTGTTTGAGCTTGCCTTTTTGAACTCAACAAGTTGTTCAAGCTTGTACTGAAACTCATGTGATTTACAACTGAGTATAAAAATTAATTGGAGTTAGTCAACAGTATGCAGAAACGACAGTGCAATCAATATCTACAATCATGAGGTCTTTGTTAAATAGGCTAGATTCATTTATTTAAGTTTAACCTGATTGAGTTCAAACTTCCAATACATTTGTTATTGAAATTATTTGAATTAAAGGGATAACAAATAAATTATATATATAAATGTAATAGAAAACTCACCTCATAAAATTACAATCTACACCTAAACTTACAATACATTATATACAAACAGTATATAAGCACACACATTTACTAAAATAATATTGCAACATCCATTTACAAAATTTTCCAAGATGGGGGAGTAAAAATAAAATTTACGAAATCGATTTGGAAGCAATTTTTTAGGTCAAGCACTTTGAAATAAACAGTTTTTGTCTCTTGAGGTTTTTTCTAAAAACTCTTTATTTTCGAGATATTAGCAACTTTATGTCAATTTATTTCAACACGTTTAGGGCCTCCATTTTGTTTTGGGTGGTCCGATTTTTATTTTCTTTATGTAATTTTCCTAGTCTTAAATAAACCTTTAAAATGAGGTATCACATGACCATACTTCCAATATACAAATTTTGAGTTAGGTACCGGTACCCCCAAAATCCCCCAATTTTAGGGAACACTCAAAATTTCCGATTGCTTCAAAAGATACTTTGGGTTAAGTTAGTATCATTCCCCAAAGGATATTTGTTTGTTTTAACAAACACAAAAGTTGAAGGGGGGGTGGGAAGTGACTGTATAACCACCCTGTATATACTGTATATATATATATATATATTATGTGTTTGCACTCTAGCGGCCACATTTAACGTTCCATTTGGTACACACGATGGTTTTCTAAGTCGTTCAGACGAATTCGTTAGCAAACATTTCCAATAACCAGAAGCATGTTTTTCTTTACTATAAGTAAAAACATTTTTCTAGATTTTTCGTACTAGAATTAATTTTAATACATCCTGTTTTTTCATGTGTCGGTATTTGATCCAAAACTATTACTGATAGAATTAAATGGATGTAAGTCTAATAGGTTTACTAACCTATTTTGTCTAATAAGTATACACAAACTCTGTTTATATAATTTACTGATTGTTTTTCAAATTAAAAGCAATGTTTTACCATTACTTACTTATCATCTGCAGGAACAGTGCAAGGGCTGTGATGGAGTGTACTTTAATAACACGTCAATAATTGTAAGAGGAGGTAATTGATTTTACGTCTATAGGGTCAAGTTAACATTCATTTATTATAATTTTTACATAATATTTCGTAAAGGATGTCTAACAGTGTTTTAAAACAAGTCGAGCACAACTTACTTACCAGTAAAAGTAATAACTTAAAATTACATTTCCCAACAAGCAATAGACCTACACAATATATACGGGTATATAATAGTATCAATTTGGAGTACACTTGTTTTAACTGAATTCCCACTATTTATCAACTAAAGAATATATAATCAAGTTTTTAAATCCCTGGATCTCAGATGACATAATTTTATTTTTGATGGATTTTTTAAAGAATTTTGAAATGCAAACATAGTTGTAAGTTACAACATTTTAGAGGGCGCTTGAAAGTAAACATTTTTAAAACAAATATTTGACTTACCTGAACCCATTTCAAGATTGCAGCCATACAATATTAATATGACATACAAAAGAGAGTAAATCATATTTTATTTGTGCTATATCATTAAATTTTCTTTAAAAAATCACATTATCAAGTATAAGTTGTAAAATTTTGCAGATCATTTTTACAATAATTCTATGTAAAAACCGCTGACATGAGTTGAGCGAATTTCCAATATTTTATGTGTTTTAGGGTTTGAACCAACTATTTGAGAAATTGGCGTACTTTCGGAGGCGCTAAATAGAAATAACTTGTAGGCGCTGTACGAAATATAATGGTGTAATTAGTTTTCGTCTCAGCCTTTAGCCCTGACTCACGTGTTGCTGCTTTCTACCTCAGCGTAGCTTCGTTCGTTGAGTTTGTACCTCGATCTTGTGGCCTCTAATAATTATTATTGACTGCTTCGCTTTGCACGCAGCAGATAAACTCCCAGCCATCGGCTAACGTAGATTTTAACCTGGTACCTTTATGGTACTTTACGTTTTGATCGATTTTCAAAAGGCTGGAAGGTCTGTAAAAAACAAATTTACAAAATAATATCCGTTAGGAATTTTTTTAAATAAAATCCGAAAACGTTTCTTTCTAGTAAGAAATATCTTAAACAAAATTTACTTCCGATCAAAAAACGTGCTTCAAGTTTGTACCAATCTTACAAAACGATTAAATAGGGAATCGGAAGCAATACT
>JAGFPH010004063.1:83912-107402 GCA_018207615.1 Philaenus spumarius | reverse complement strand
GGGATGAAATGGGACAACTACCCTTAGAATTAAATCAAGCAATAGCGGAGCATTGCCAGGTCCACTAGTAATATATAAAAATGAATCTTTTTTGTCCTCTGTAGATTAAAAAACTACACGAACGATTTCACTAATACATTCACAGTTTATCCATATGATTGCCAAGAGTGTTTAGACGTTAGCATTACTACAGTCTAAGGGGTTGAAATTGGGTTGCAACCTACACACAATAAAATAAATATAAATTGAACTAACTTCCTACAAACTGTAAAGCTAAAATTATTTAATATTATTCTTAAGTGATAAAAAAAACAATTTGCAATTCGATTACTTAAGTCAAATGGATGAAATGGGATAACTATCTTTAAAATTAAATAATAATTTATACACTTACCTTTTCTCTATGTTCAAAAGCAACCCAACCAATTTCACAATTTACACATATTAGTAGCAGGACAGTTTAGAGGATAAGTTCACTACAAACAAATAGATTAAAATTATAGTGGTAGCTACTCCTATACAATACAAACAAATTGAGATAACTTTCTACACGCTACAGCTAAATTTGTGTAATATTTTTCTTAAGTCACATAAAAACCATTTAGAATTCGATTACTTACGCTAAAGTAATGAAATGGGATAACTATCCTTAAGATTAACGTTGCCGGGTTTACTAGTTATATATAAATATGAACTGTCTTATAAAATGTTTGTCTAAAAGTAATAATAAATTGAATTTAATTGAAATAGTTTTTGCGGTACAGTTTCTTAAAAGAAAAAATTATTACAGTTATAATGAAATAATATTTTTTGGGCTGAATCATTTTTACATACAAAATTTAGAGGGTTTTTTGTAAAAAAAAAAAATAAAAAATAAGCATGTTTACTTTTGTTGTGCCAGTAGTTAAAGTAGAAACGTTTCCTGTATTCTCAACAGGTACTATATTTCCTGCATTCCCCAGGCGTGTGGCAGAATACCAGTGTCATAACTTATGAATACCTTCTGCATTCTAAACTTCCATCGCCTTTGCCAATCTTGACACGAAGTGTACATTTACAAACATTCATTATATAATTTGAATAGCTGTGCCCGCAGCTCCACCAGTGCAAATGTTGGTTCTCTTTTCACATGCCTAATGAGCCCATTAAAAGATATTCTTTCGAAACCCAATTGACTAAAAGCTTCAGCCTATAAAAAGAGTAGCCAAAAATTTTCCAAAGTGTTCATTTTATTGTAATGTTTGGATAATATTATTTTTGGTTTTGGATTTCTGAAATACGGCTTTTATCAGCAACTACTGAACCGACATGAAATATTTTCAGAAACATTTTATGAAGATGAGTGTGTCCCATACAGTTTTCTTCAATATAACTTATCTTTATCGAATTTTGAAGGTAATATTTTGTAATTTGCAGGAAATCGCCATGAACTTCTAAATTATAATGCGTAGGTGAAAAAAGTTTTGTAAATTAAATTTTTTTTAAAGATATTTACTTATAAATAAGACCAAAACATGATTTTCAGTCGAGTAACTTTATAGCCCCAAAGCAGAATGTGTTTTATCTTTCTGCAACGGTTGATGGTAAGACGAAAAACTTTCTGCGAGTGCGGGCATTTTAGTAATAAATCATAGTTTTTATAGTTGAATAAATAAGCAGGTGTACCGGTAGTTTATTCGACTCGTCCCTTATGTAATCGTTAGTCGGTTGATACGGACGGACTAGTCGATTAACAACCGTATGCATAATGATAGTCAGAATGTCATTTGAAATGGACCGACTAGAGAAACAGATATACTAGTATATAAATGATAAGTATTTACGGCTAGAACAGAGATGATAAAATAGTAATAGTTGTACCAGTCGAGTTAAAATTTTCGTTTATGATATTGTATATGGTATGGGTCCATACCAAATTTTTCTATTCTCGATACCGATACCCATCAACAAAAAACAACCATTAATTCAACTAGGCCTAATTATTTGTAATAAACACAATCTCAGCGTATGTCCGTGAAAAAATCGATGCCCGAATACAATTTGTGCCAACTTTCTGAACTAGCCTACCATTGTTGAAATATTAATTAAAATACAATGACGAATGTCCGCAAAAATATATGACGTCCGAATATTATTAGCGCTAATTTTATAAAACGCCGGCATTAAAACGTAACTTAATATACAACAATATGTCCATGAAAAAAACTACTCCTGAGAACGTTGTTCTTGTTTCTATGAAATACCGGAGTTAAAATTTAATTTAAATTACAACGGCTAAGGTCAGCAAAAATGTTAGTTAGATGACACTTGTAAAATATCGAATAAGTGGAAATTAAATGCCGTTATTTTCAAGAATGAATAACAAGTAAAACAAAGGCACTTCGTCAGGACTCCCACACAAAACAAATCACGGGTAACGTAAATCCTGAAAATGCCCAAAATGTTTTACCCCACCTAAAACAAATAGAATTATTATAGTTTAGTTACCAATCTATCAAATTTGTAACCTTTCGTCACAGTAGTAGACACCCTAATTCTATAAATAGACACGATAAGAAACGAATCCATAAGTGGTTGACCTTGAAACTACTTTATCTTCCTGTGTACAAATAACTAAGCCTAAGCTTGAATACAAATAAAACAAGAGCCTTCATACATCAAATTAAGAAAGTTTTACATTTATTCCTACTGATATTTTTATTGTTAAATGCTGAATTGGGTTTAAGTTTAAATATAGAGAATGTGATTACAAATACCGGCGATTACATTCAAAATACCGAGAATTGGCTAGTCCGACAATGATAATATAAACTGAGTATCTCTCAATATCTAGTTTCGAGTTCGGCTATCGATTTTTGATACTGATACCAAAGATGAAGTATCGGTGGTATGGAGAATCGGTAACGAGAAACGACCCTTCCCTAGTTTTTGACCTGCAAAAAACGTTTATTCTATACGATATCTTTCTGCAGCCCTCACTTTCTTTCTGCGACAATGTCGCACCGTCGCTCGTTGTTCTGCTTTGGGGCTTTATAGTAGTAACAAATCGGGGCAAATTTTGTTACTCACTAACTATACACTGGAGCTTTCTGCAAATTTATATATCGTACGGAAACTAAAAATAAGACCGGCATTATTAAAAACGAAAGTGTATGTAAACGATATTCTAGTCGTGCTCGAGCACTTTAACAATGTAATATCATAGGATAGGCTGACTTGGTGCTTTTAATCTAATGGTATTGCTCACCCTAAATAATCAATTATATCAAAGCCCACTAAAGAATACCGTTGCGAGGCGGCCAATAGGATGGGCGCGCAGCGTTGCCATATGTACTAGCCTCGAACACTCCTGGTATTTACCGCTCGAGGCTTGATCGCACAGTTTAAAGAATTATAAATGCGTTGAGTCAGCCGCAGTCAGTTAGAAGCGTGGGAAGAACGTGACAACGTCGCACTATGGCGATTGGAGCGTTCAAGGTCTCGGTGTACACAAACCCGTCGCTCAACGGTATTCTTTAGTGGGCTTTGATATAGTATTTATTTATACGCTGGCCCAGACGAATATTTCTCAAGTTAGGAGAACTTAAATGATTTTTGTTTACGTTGGTTTATAAATTCCACTTTATAACGATTTATAACGCTTTACATTGATTTAATTTGATTAATTTGCGTGATATGTTTCACTTGCATATAGACTGTAAACAATCTAACAGCTGTCATGCTCGTTAAACAGATTGTTAATGGATGGCGCATTAAATCAGGAATCGTATGAACTTTCATATGAAAGCTTTTGTAATACATTTTTTAACGAAAACATAAATTTTAAGCTATTTGTCTATTGTTCGTCAATAGCGAGGAACATAAGCTTCCAAATGATATTTGAATCATTAATTTTCATGAAGAATTAAGGGCGATATGGCGTTGCCACAAAATACTCATTTGAGAACTAATATAAATATGATAAACAAAATTACTCTTTCAGTCATGTTTAGCGATATTGTTCAAGTTTAGGGCTACTGAATAATTTTCCATTAAATATTGTAATTATAATTATTAAAAATCCAATAAGGTTACGAGCATAAATATGAGATAATTTTTAACTTAATATTTACAAGTTTGTAAATGTTTAGCTTGATTTGAATTGAATTCATTTTTTGTGCGAGGTTAGGACTATTTCAGTCCTCTTCACAAACATATTTAGGATCCCCGCTTTAAAAAAATAATAATAATAATAAATAAGCAAGGGTTATGTTTTCTCTTTCTAAGTTTCTGCTATAGTCATCTGAGGGAAATTTCCCAGATCACCAGTTATCCTGAACTGAAATTCCCTCAGAAGAAGCCATCCTAATGGACATTTCCGTCTGTTGTATCGGCCTGACTTGTTATAATATTTTCGCCCAGAGATATGATAAAACATATTCATTTTTAAAAGTAAGTATATTAATGTACGTTTACAAATTCCAATTTTCAGGTTATTTTGACATCAGTTTCGGGCTACTATTCACCCATACCGATAGCATAGTTATCAGTAAATAAGTCTGGTTTATCTTACCGCTACAGTAAGACCCGTAAATAAATGCCATTAACTTTATTAAAGTAAGACAAATCCATAGTATAACATGGTAACATAATTTAACATAATATTATGTAATTTATAAGTCGTTGTTGTAAGTGATTTAATTTAGTATATGTATAACAAATGTTTGTATGAAACATATAAAACAAAGTGGCATATTCTTAACATCAGCCATTATATGATTGATTATCTATTTAATTATGAACTTAAAATTATCGTTTTGCCTTTAAAATACAAAATCATCAACCGTCAGTTGTTAAGTAGAATTAAAAATGCATTGAGTGCGCTCTACCTCCCACAAGGCCACCTTTCTCTGCGATAGGTTAAGTGTTTTAATCGCAATCAAAATTGATTTTAGTTGAATTGTTAAAACAAAGCACTTAGTTATTCGATTAATATTTTTCTTTAATCAGTGTGTGTTTCAGCTTCAAACATTAAGGCGATGTCTTCTCCAAAAGCTCAGTTTGTACTAATAATTAATTGTTATCTGCGTTTGTCAAATATTTTTTGTTTAGCTAAGATTTAAAGTGCTACATTAAACGCAACTTTAATTATGTTTATATTAACATACTGTACATGAAATACAACTACAGTATAATAATAAAACTTCCTCATAAACAAGCACACCTACATACAATTTAATATCTAATACATTTTTCAGTCTATGAGACGTCGAAGATAATAAAATACTTTATTACTCGGAACATTTTCCAAACACGCACAGGCATTACCAACCAATAACAGATTCACACTAACTACGAATATTACATCATACACCAATAATACATAAATTATTACTATATTCATACACTAATAATAAATAATCAATTAATACAATTAAAAGATCTAAATCATTGGCGACTCACAAATAGGCACAGTGCAACTGTAGCATCTTCTCGTTCCACTTGGTATTTTCAACAACATTTAATATAATGAAGGCCAGGTGGTTAGGGGGTCAGAACCCCCCCCCCCCCCCGAAATCCCGAAATTTAGTATTAAAAGTTAATACTAGGTTTAAAAAGTTCAAATTAAATTATAAAATAGACAACACAACAGAGGATCCAACAACATATTTTTATCATTGTGCATTGCATGCATACTGATATTTAGATTTGCTTGATTAAACTACAACGTATAATACATATGGATGCAGTAGGTTACAGCCTTACTCTCTTGTGAGTTGAGAGCTTGATCTGATCTATTAAATAAGAAACCTATGATGGTTCAACAAAAAATACTTAACTCTAACATACGCAATGCATTTTGTATTGAAAATACTGCAATACGGGGGTTTGGCGTGCGAAGCACGCAATGCTCTGTATATTTAAAATACTCGCAATACGGGGGTTGGAGTGTGAAGCACGCAATGTATTGTTTATTGCATGAATCACTTGTAGCTTCCTACACACTGCTAGATGTCCGGAACACTTGCAATTATAGATTGATGACTAGTTGGAAAAGTGACTTGTAATATTTAAAATAAAATTCTGACCTTGATCTTGCGAGTCTTATTGCACAGCAAAGAACAATGGCAGGACGCAGTATCTAACATTTATCCTAACATCACATTAACACGTTCATTGCTACACAAATTTAGTATTTCCTATGCTAGGAGCTGACCTTTTATTTTTTATATTTATAGCCTAAATGAGTAGAAATTACTTTATTTTTTTATTTTTGAACCTTTCTACGTAATAATCACTAATATTTTAAAGCGGACGCACATGTGCGTCCATAACACATAGGCCTAAAATACGCAATGCTCTGTATAGGCTATTTAAAATACTCACAACACGGGGGTTGGCGTGCGAAGCACGCAATGCTCTGTTTATTGAAAATACTTCCAATACGGGGGGTTCTCGTGCAATACACTGTGTTGGCCGCTTCTCACAATGTTCAGCGACAAGCTCACATGTGCGTCCTTAGCAGTGAACGTGTTAAAAGGGTTTAAGGGTCCGCTCCAGTAAACGAGAAAGCAACCGGAAACGCAACCGCTTCTCTCTATAACCGTATCTAAACAGTGCAATTTCTTTGACATTGCCTCATTTCAAACCATTTTATAAATCCATCTTTTGTAATTGTGTGCTGAAAAAAACCCGAATATTCTTTATACAATTTCGGATCCGGCTTGCAAATTACTTTTCATTAATCATTTTTTATTGTGTTAGAAAAAAATTCAAACTTTGTACTTACAAAATGTCAGTTACATAACAACAGAAAATCATTTAAAAAAATCTAAAATGCAAAACGGATACGTATTGTAGTTGTGCTTAAAATGAGACCTTACAAACAATTTTATGATAAAAAATAAACGAAATAAATGGTTTGAAATTTAACATTGCTCTTATGGGATAAAAATCAAAGATGGCCGCCACTACAGCAGACCCTTAAATTCAGATCCCCGGTCCTGACCTGACCCCCCACCCCCCACTCCCCGGACAGCTTACATGGCCATGGCCTTGAATATAATGAGTTCCTTTAATTCTTTCTTTATACTTGTACAATATTGTAATCCTTAAATGTCTGTAACCATTACCCAATTTATGAAAAAGATATACAAGTTTTGCTTTTGCATTTCACAGTTCTAGCGACGTGGTGGCTATTGTAGGCATTCATACATGGAAAACTGTAGAGATAGCACTGCCACTCCCGTAGTGCCGACCCAGGCGTGCTGGTGGAAGGTAGTTTGTTTTACTCTGCTTGTGGTAGTGAGGTTATGATTTCAGAATGTCACTAGACATTTATCAGACAGAGAAAGTAACAGATTTACATCGCACAAGCAGATTATAACAATTTGATATTTCTAGCAAATTAAAACAAGAAGAATGTATTGCATTTTTAAACGAACAGCATGAACTGTAACAATGTGGGATAAAGTAAGTAGAACATTTTTAATTTTGTTCTTTTAGCATTTTATCAAGTCTAGTTTAGGTTCTGGATATTTTTTAACTTCCCGCTACCAATAAAGGGAAGTTATTGATTTCGGTCCGATTTTCGAAAGTCGAGTTTTCATTAAATCTCCACGTTTTGAGGTCCCAGGAAGCCATTCTGACTATTTCCGCCGAGGTGTCCGACCGTGTGTGTGTGTGTGTGTGTGTGTGCGTGTGTGTGTGTGTGTAGATGTATGTGTGTAAATAAATTTTTGTCGTACAGTTTCTCAAAAACGAATCAACCGATTGAATTCTACGACGTGTCATTCGAAAGGGTGTATCAAAACTTAGATCTGATTAGATTTGAGAGTTAATCCATCGAGCCAATCCGAAGAAATTTAAAAAAATAACCTAAATTTTTTTTGGAATTTTTATGTTTTTTAAAAATAACTTTAAAGCGTGCGAAAAAATCATAATAAAACCATGTATACATTTTTTATGTTTAAAAAACTGCGTCGACTGCTTTTTTGAAAATGAAAATCGGACGACGCATTCAAAAGTTATCGTTGTTTAAAAATTCACAAATTTTTGTTTTTTGGTATTTTTTGGTATTTTTTTAACATATCTTCCAGATTTCTCAACCAATCAATATAAACCTGTACATTTTCTTTTTTTGCTTTAAAAACTGCGTAGAATGTTTTTTTTTAAATGAAAATCGAACGACGCATTCAAAAGTTATCGTTGTTTAAAAATTCACAAATTTTCGTTTTTTGGTATTTTAACAAATAAACTCATTTTTAAGCGTTTAAAATTCAAACTAAGCGGGAAGTTCTATGGTTGGCCTGCACGGTCAACCAATTACCAGATTTTTTTAAACGTGTTTGTTTCTATTAACACAATTTAAAACAAGTCTAAACATTTGCTGTTGCAGTATCCCCACTACGAGCCTCCACTGATCTAAACTGTTTTAGTGCAGTCACGTGATAATTGCACGTGGACAAAACTCAAGTAGTCGGCTTCTCTGCGGTTCTGTATGTTTTTGGGATGTCGAATCCGAATTTGAAGTTTGCAACCAAAATCCCCGGGGGCGTTCCGAGATATTCGCAAAAAATAGCGGAATAGTCGAACTTGTTTCAGTTTTTTGATCGTAAAACAGAAAATATTAATTTTATCGAAAATACCATTCTTTACAAAATTGAAGAAGACAAAATTTACTATGAATTTCGTCAGTAGTTCTTGAAAGTACGATCAACAAGCGAGGGGCTAGAGCAAGTTGAAAATTGACGAAAATTTCGTACTTATCGAAAAATGCCGTTCTTTATTGGTTTTTCGCAGATTCCTCATAGTGTTTGCATTTATCGAAGAAACGCACCACGTACAAATTGAGCATTAAATTTTGTTTTAATATGTTTTTATATTTTGTTTTCAGTTGAGCATCCGTTAGAGCGTTCTGACGTGGAGGAAGCAATGAAAATGCTTTTAACACTGTTAAATAAATAACTTTTAAAAATCAACAAATACAGTTTTTGTAAACCATTTTAAACCATAATACAGAGTAATTAACATACAGTGTCCGTTTTAACTGTGCCACCATTGGCATCTCCAAAAGTTCAAGATGTACAGCAAACTTTAAATGGGGGACTTCAGCTACTTTTAAGTGACCATTAGAAATATCAATTTAAAATTTCTAAAATTTAAAACCATTTTCCAATATGCCTGTCAACTTTCAAATTTCTTATAGAACACCCCATATTTAATGATGTTTTTGGGTTTTACAAGCTATTTTAAGACTTTTTTGTTCTTTGTGTTTTTTTTTTTTTTTTTTTTGATACGATAACCATTTAAAAGTTAGATAGGTATACAGTTTTAAAAACATCCTAACTGAGCGCAAGATATTCAACTTAAAATTGACAAGAAAAAATTCTTAAAATAGCTTGTAAAACCCGAAATCACCATAAAATACAGAGCGTTTCATAAGAAATTCGAAAGTTGTCCGCCATATTGGAAAGTAAGAGCGTTTTTATTGGCTCAAAACGTTTCCATACAAAATACTTTCCGCTCAGTTCGGGTGTTTTTAAAACTTTACACGCCACTAACTTTTTAACGGTTAGTCGTATCAAAAACCACCAAGAGAAAAACGTCTTAAAATTACTTGTAAAATTCAAAATCATCATTAAGTATTGGGTGTTCCATAAAAAATGAAAGTAAAAATGCCCAGTCATTTTCAAATATTTTAATTGCATATTTTTTTAATTTCTCAAAAAAAAGAAAAGGTTCCCCATTTAAAGTTTGCTGTCAGATTTATCGTTTACAAGATACCAATGGTGACCAATTTAAAAAAGACACCCCCCCCCCCGCCCCCATCATTGATTGCGATCCGACTATCTGGCAACTACACGAAATAAGGAATTAATTCTTTCGTATTGCTCTTTCAATTTCTACATGGTGCGTTTCTTCGAAAAATGCATAAATTATTAGTTATCTGCGAAAAATCTATGGAGAACGCAATTTTCGTCAATTTTCAACTTGATCTAGTTCCTCAACCGTTTAGTCCAACGTTCAAAAATGACATGAATTTAGTATTAAATTTGGTTTTCTTCAATTTTATAAAGAATTGTCTTTTCGATCAAATGCACAGTTTTGGTATTACAGACAAAAAACAGAAAAAATTTCGAAAACTTCGCTATTTTTGCGAATATCTTGTAACGCTCCAAAAAAAGTTGGATTCAAATTTCAAATTCGGATTAAGCTCCCTCGAAAAAAAATATAATCTCAAAGAAACCGACTAATTGAATTTTTTCCAAGAGAGGGGATTTTAGCTAGTTTTACTGGGCTATTCGGGGCTATGTGGAAATCATATTTTTTTCTTGTGTTGTAGCAATGAAAATCTATATTTCTTCTTAAGAATCAAGAGTCTTCTTTCACGAACATGACACACTGGAAAAAATACATCGCGCATATTGTCAAAATTTTTAAACGCACAAATAGACTTCTTCGTGCAGAGCATGGGCTTACTTTTGCTATTCTCTTCTGCTGTGTAAAATCTCTAGCAGAACTCCATATGGCTGCACCTGTCTTACACGTATTTCTCAAGACTCGATGGTCTTCACGATGCAAGTGCCTACACCGGCATAGTTTAACACCCTATCGCGAAGCAGTTACAGTTGTGTAGCGATGAAGGTATTATGAGCGATGATGGTCTGATATTCTCTTGGTATGAACGTAGAAAAAATTTATGCACTCATCAGTTTAATGAAGATATGTGTGCAGATGAGTTTTTTCAAATTTACCCTTCTTTACGAAATCATCCAAACAAATTTAAGGGCTACCATCGTATGACTTCAGAAACCTTTGATTATATTATTAAAGGCATAAAGAACGATGTATCTGGCCTTTATGCTCATATAGTTAATATAAATAAAATAATTACTATAAATAAATAACTAAAATAATTTTCTGTAATTTTCTAATTTATCAATATTTATTACAATTTTATTGGATTTCTCAACGATTTCAAATCCAACATTAAAAATTATTGTAATAGATATTTATATTTTATTGGTAGCAACTGATAATTATTATTAAGTTTTAACTAACGAAGTTATTTTCTATTTGTAGTTATTTTTAGTAGCATGTAAAATGTTAAAATTGAACAGTAAAAATAATTTTTGTAAAACATGTTTACCTTCAATGAAAATTGCTCCCCAATAGACCGTCTTTTTTTACCGTCACCGTTCCTGCTTCACTTGCCGGTTGGAGTTGTTCGCTCAGACGTGGCTAATTTCTAACCAGATTGATTAATATTTTTTTGTCAATGTTCTCTGATATCGTGAGCTGTCATGTTGAAAAATCAAATCCTACTGGACACAAACATATTTGATCGGTCAACCCAGTATGATCGTGCGTCATCTGTCGTCGGCTTCCCTTTCCATTGTAGGCACCTTTTTTACAATCCGTGTGTTTGTTTTTCTAACAACGTCGTTCGACATCGGGGCGTAAGGTGTCCAATGCAGGTGCAGCCTTTGACAGATGCAGATAAACATGCCCAAAGTAAAAAAGATTCATAAATCCTGAATACATATAATACTGAGCTAATCTTCATAACAAGTATATATGTTTGAGGCCAGTTTTATGCTTTAAACGCTCGTCAAATTTAACTTTATCGAAACGGTAAATAAGAAGTTATTACGATTTCCACTGAATATTCTAACTAGATCGTAACATAAAAGTTCGTCAACAAAGCAAGTGTATTTATAACATTGTTATTCGAAGGTAAAGTAACGAAAATTCAGTGAAAGTCGTTGAACCGATTGTTATTCGAGGGTTAACTCGGAAGAGCTTGGACTGTCCGTCGGTCGACTTTCTCGATCTACGTCATACATAGAGTACATAATAACGGCTTTCCATTGGCTCGTTGCTGCGTTAGTGGGGAATACATACTTACATTCAAACGTCTAATGATTACAACAAACATTGTTATGAAAGTGTAAGGCGCATTGGTTAATCATGGATATCCGTAGATCAGGTACTTAGATTATAATATGAATTTAACTTAGAAGTTTAGATAATATATAAATAACAGTCTGTCACAATACAAAACGCTTGTCTTCAAGGTAAACAAGTGTTAAAATGCGTATATATTTTATACGTATTATTACTTCAACTAAATACGTTTTGTATGGGTACTCTATAATTTTTAAATTGCTAATAAATAATTCTCCAAAAGTTATTTCAAATTTTCAAACTTCCTACAATACATTTGTTTTGCTAATACATCTATTCAACTTTCTCGTCTGCCAAGAACATGTACAAACATTATATTTTGCTATTTTTACAATACATCGCAAAACTATAAATAGTAGACTATTATCTTAAGGTCAATCTTTTTTTTAAATTGGCAAGTAATAATTATAATTCACTCACGAAACCTTTGGTGTAGTAATAATTATTGTAAAAAAACATTTATTAAGTAAGTGGTCCGAGCCAGTCTGACAGAACCGATTTTGTTCCAATATTATCACATCTTGGTTTTGGTGTCTTTTTACTAAATTGTCTCAAGTCCTGGCTTAATGGTTTCTAAATCAGATGGAAGGCCATAACATCAAAGCTGTTTAAAATTGACCGAAAAATAAAAAAATTCATATGTTTTCTTCAAATTCGGTACATAGCCGTTGTTTAGAGAACTTAAAACATA
This sequence comes from Philaenus spumarius, assembly GCA_018207615.1. NCBI lineage: Eukaryota > Metazoa > Arthropoda > Insecta > Hemiptera > Aphrophoridae > Philaenus > Philaenus spumarius. The sequence continues at coordinate 94,762 of JAGFPH010004063.1, read as the reverse complement.
TGATTTCTATCCATATACAAATTTATGTAAAAATGTGTCCAGCCTGCAAGTAACTAAATTTTGTTCTCTACCTTTTACAGAGGAAATAGTAAATAATAATCAATTGCATAGTCCATAATCAGAACGTATCCTATTTAATTTAACAATGCACATTTTTAGTTTATCAAACTTTATCTGTAATAGAACGTTGCAAATGAGTTTTTAATAACGTTTACTGGAAATGATATAAACAGAATCGTTATTTTAAAAAGTAAATTTTTTTTGTTCTAAGACTATATAAATGCTGCATTAAGAAATAATTGAATCACGCAGCTGAACCGCTGACGTGAGATGAGCGAATTCCCCAAATTGAGTTTATGTGTTTTAGAGTTTGTCAAATTGGTCTACTCACGAGGACGCTTAACTAAGTGTACGAAATATATTAGTAGAATTTGTTTCAGTCTCAGCCTCCTGCCCCGGGTCGCGCACTGCTTCGTTCGTGACCATTCCCTCGCAGTGTACAAATTCGCTTCGCGAGGTAAGATATACTGATTGCTTTTATAGGCCAGTCGGTAGAGGTCAATTTAGACCAAAAGTTCCAGTAATTTGCAATACGGCTGAATTTTTTTTATAAGTACATTAAAGTATGTAGATTAACAAGTTTACCAGTCTATCGATTTCCCAAAGTCGAAAAAAAATCGATTATCATTTATTTTTTCGATTATCCTTAATATTTCGAGCTGGAATGAAGATAGAGGAAAATAAAAAATACCACCGTGTAGGGGAGGTATTTTTCAACAAAAAAGGTCATATGTATTTATTTCGTCCGAGCAATGGTTTGTCTGGAAAAAATTCGATAATGCAGGTATGTATTTTGCAGCAGGGGAAATCACTAAACGGCTACATCTTATTCATATGTGAAGCGTTGGCTCATTCTAAATTGGCCAAATTTTAATATATTGAATTGAAACTTGACATAGGAGTTAAAATATATATTTTAAACATTTATGCTGAGTCTCAGCTTGTTATCTTGAAAATTAAACGATCTAGAGCCACTTGACTTATTAATGGGTTTCTCGATTTTAGGAGTACCGGACAAACCAATTCATTTTAAACAGCTCCAGTTTAGAAAATTTTCAAAATATCAACCTGAAAGTTTTTTTACAAGTTAAATATATAGATTCAAACAAGATCAAGGAGTATAAACCTTTTTTATTATTTACTTTTCAAAGCACAAGTAACTTAAAAAAGTATAATTTTAGACCTTTTTAGATTTTTCATCAAAACGCTTGAGTTAATCGGCTGCAGATTAGTCAATTTTTTAAATATAGTTTTTAAAATAAGTATAGTAAAAAAACAATTGTGTTTTTAACTTCTGTACCAATTTTTAAATCGATGTGTTCAAAAATGTCGAAAATGGAGTCGTTGAATCCAAAGGTGTTATAGTTAAAACGAGATAAGTAAAACAGAAGACCATTTTCAGGCGCCTCGTTTTTAAAAATAACAAGAAAAAAATCGTTCATACTTAATAAGAATATTTATACTGGTGTACTCAACTTGTAAAACAAATTTGTTGTTGATATTCCAAAAATTTACGAAACTGGAATAGATTGAAATTAGTTCGTGAGTCCGGTACTAGTAAAATCGATAATCGAAATCGACTCCTAGATCGGGTCATTTTCAAGATAACAAGCTGAGACTCAGCATAAATGTTTAAAATATATATTTTAACTCCTATGTCAAGTTTCCATTCGATATATTAAAATTCGGCAAATTTAGAAAGAGCCAACGCTTCATTTCATATATGAATAAGATGTCCCCTTTTAGTGATTTCCCTTGCTGCAAAATACATACCTGCATTATCGAATTTTTTCCAGACAAACCATTGCTCGGACAAAATAAATACAAATGACCTTTTTTGTTGAAAAATACCTCCCCTACACGGTGGTATGTTTTATTTTCCTCTATCTTCATCCCAGCTCGAAATATTAAGGATAATCGAAAAATAAATAATAATCGATTTTTTTTCGACTTTGGGAAATCGATAGACTGGTAAACTTTTTTTTATGTTAATCTACATACTTTAATGTACTTATAAAAAAATTCAGCCGTATTGCAAATTACTGGTAGTTGTAACCTATACCGACTGGGCTATTATGGTATTTTACCTTTTTGATTGATTTGGGGCTATAAAGTCTGATAAACAAACAAAAGCTGCAGAATAATCTCCTATATTTACTTGTTGAGATAAAACTCCAAAAATGGTCGTTGTAGTACAATAAATCTAAAAAAATTAGTCCCGGTAAAAAAAACCAACCAAATGTTGACCAAATCGAACGTAAATTGTTGCAGTGCGAACACATATATACATGTATGTATATACATGTAAGGCTTTTAATGGCACCTGAAATGTGTTCTGAGGACCATGGTCTGTGCTCATTTACAACTCCCGACCCTAGGTCTCACCATAAGAGTCACTGCAATCTCTCATTTCTCATCATTCCTACGGAAATTCGAACTAAAAAACATACTAACGTAAAACGTAAAAATTATGAATTTGCACGACTATAAATTTGATGACTAAAAATAGTTGAATAATTGAAAAGCAGTAAGAATTTAGTTAATTTAAATTTAAACGTATATTTTAAAAATTGTATTGAATTACAAAAGAGATTTGAACATTGAAGTCTATGAATGCAAACTTAAGTTTTCTTTTATTCAAAAAAATAAAAGCAAAATATCTTTTTAAGTACAAACTATACATTGTTTTATCGGGGGTTACAAAGATGTTTGTTCATGACCTTTCATTCTTCTTATTGTATGACTTTCTAATACAGATAATTGTCAACAATTTTATTAAAATCCTAAAGTGACGAGTATGCGGCACATTTGTCTTCAAAAGTACTTCTTATAAGACAGGAATGATGGAAATGTATGTTTTAAAATACACACAGCATTGTTAATAATATCAAAGTGTCTGTGTTTGTACTTTGAATACCTCATAACGGCACTGAAAGTATCCCTAAACATTCACCTCGATGGCCGATACACTCATTACTTTGGTAATTATGGTTGTAGAAACCGTTAGAGAAAATTTCGCCTGTTTTAAAACATCACAGGTTTCTACGCTTTCTAAAAACATATACAGTACATTAAAATGTTGTGGATTGTTTTGTGTTGCGTATTTAACATTTTGAATTAGCCTATCTTTGTTAGTGTAATATATTAGGTACCAAAATAAGCTTCCAGACAACGTCTTCCCCACTGGTCTTCTCGGTTTCTAAATCCTTATTAGCCGTAGGAAAGATGAGCTATTGCAGTGACTCTTATGGTGAGACCTAAGGTCCGGCAGTGATCAATGAGCACTAATCATGGTCCCCAGAACACGTCTTGGGGTGTCATTAAAAATTGTATATATTGTGCACTCTAGCGACCACATTTTACATCAGATTCGATCCAAATTTATTACTCATTTGGTTTGCTAAGTCGCTCGGACGAGTTCGTTAGCCAAAAAATCCAAGAACCAGAAGCACGTTTTTGACCGAAAGTGACAATTTTTTGGGATTTTTCTTACTAGAATGAAACATTTTGTGAGTTTTATGTACACAAAATAAATATAAACGATTATACTGCACGTTTTGTTTTTTACTTGACTTTTTAAGTCAGTCTAGTTCCCGAAAAAATCGATCAAACCGTAAAAGTACACCCACCGTGTAGTTTTGTTCGTATTTAATTTATATGTATGTTTGTGTGTTTTTAGTGTTTTAATGTGCTAACGATCTCTCAAGAGTGATTATCTGAAGATGGAACATAGTTCCGAAACGCGTAACTTTTAAAAAAAGCTACAATAAGTCACAAGACGGAAGTAAGTACCATAATCGTAAAAGTACGTGGAGGCAGCAAGGTTGATGTGCAAAGCGAGTGTACCGCAGCAACGCGTAAGTCGGGGCTCAAACCGTAAAAGTACGTGGAGGCAGCAAGGTTGATGTGCAAAGCGAGTGTAACGCAGCAACGCGTAAGTCGGGGCTCAAACCGTAAAAGTACGTGGAAGCAGCAAGGTTGATGTGCAAAGCGAGTGTAACGCAGCAACGCGTAAGACGGGGCTGGAGGCGCCTTCGTGAGTAGACCAATTTCCCAAATACTTTTTTTTAAACCATAAAACAAATAAACTTAATTTTGAAAATTTTCTCAACTCACGTCAGACGTTCAGTTGCTTGATTGAACTTAAAAAAAATGTTTTAGTTTACAAGTATGCAATACATTAATCTGAGACATGTGTTTCAAAAACTTTATTATTTTATGTTTCAGTAGAATCGTTCGTAAAACTTGTATAATACCGCGAGTATTACGGTGTATTTCTTCCAATCCATGAACTTCTAGTCGTTAGGCCTATCTATGTGTTATAAGACGAAATTATGAAAATGTAAAGAGCCCTACATAACCACAGTGGTGTTCTATCTGTGGCGGGGGTGAAGCAAAGAGCGACACCTTTTGGAAAGAAGTTCCTTAACGCGGGGTGCGGTAGGAGTTAACAAATCGAAAATGTAATGCGTAACAAAAAAAAGTGTTTTTAATTGATTGCTATGGCAATGACAAGTATAAAATACGAATAACGAAAAAAGCGTTACCAAATTGGTTGCTATGGCAATGAATGTAAATACATTCAAGAAACATGCGTTTTGGTTCATCAATTTAATTTAAAAGACGATCGGTTCCGTCCGGCGTAGTTCAGATATTATCGTCAAGTAATTTTAAGTCCAGGCCTAACCTAAACTTATTGTATGTATGCTGCCGTTAAGGCAGGTAAAATAAATTAAACATACACACATTAATTTTAGGTTAAGCCTAGACGGATGAACCAACATTTTATGTTTATTGAATGTATTTACAATGAATGGACATTTAACTGTGTTTACCATCTTAGCTTTGATGTTATAATTAAACCTACACCTTTTTTAGAATTCCATTAAACGTATGGAAAGAGTAAGTAAGTACTTGTACAAAAAACAATATAATAATAAATAAACGGCAATTGAAAGATTAAAATTATGAGCGTATGTTTCCGGCTGGTAAAGGAATTGAAGAAAAGGCGTGATGAACTTCATTCCTGACGGGTTTCCACGACCGCACACATTTACTTTTTCTAATAAAACAAAATAATGTTTAGTAAAATATTTTATAAATATATATAAAATATACAAGTAGAAACATTTTTAAGAAAAGTTAGCTTGACTTGAACTTGGATCAGTCGGGTGGTTGAAATGTGAAATATACGTAGCCTAATGACGTTCGAAAACATATTGTTTTAAGGATCTTCTTTGTTGTTTTGTGTATGTTGTTATTTTACACAGTTTTAATTTACCATAACATCAATTTTTGATACGAACTATACGAATGACGGTGTTGTTTAATTGAGATAAGGTCGAGGTAGTAAGAAATATGATGTACACCACTACTGCTTAAACTTGATTGACAAATTTACGTTGCGGTATCACGATAAAATTTAAAAAAATACTCCTATGCTCATTCATATATCCTCCAACTGTCTAAATTAAATACTACAGCTAGATAAAGAAAGCTTGGTGACCTCGGATATTACCTCTAAAGTGTTACCAGGGGTTCCAGGAACCCTAGGTATTTATTTATACCTCACTACTTAGCCGCGATACCCGGAAACTGAAGTAATTTACTAATTCTTTTCCTAGTAATACTATAAATTGGAATATAAAATCCGTATCACCATATAAACGTGTATTCAAAAACGTAAAATACCATAAAAGTACTAAGTTCAAATCCACGGTTACGAGGCCGACGGCTGGGATGCAACTCAAGACGCGACTTTATCCGCTGCGAGCGAAGCGAAGCAGTCCATAATCAGAGGCCGCAAGATCGAGAGGCAGCGCGTGAGCCGGGGTTGGAGGCTGAGATACAAACGAATTCTATTAATATATTTCATATACTCAGGCAGCTATTCAGCGCCTTCTTTAGTTTCCCAAAGGAGGCTGGAACCCTGAAATATATAAACTTAATTTTGGAAATTCGCTCAACTTACGTCAGCGGTTAGCTGCATGATCGTATTTTTTTAAGGTTCGAATTATGCCTGTCTGTGTAAATTGTAAAATACACCTTACTTGAATTTTGTAACATGAATTTTCTATGAGTACCTCTATTTCTAAATGAATTGCTGGTTGGCGTTATTATTTATACTATTTCGTATGTTTTTCAAAATTTATTTCTCATCCAATATTCAGGTTTTGACGACGTGAGCGTTCAGCAGATTTAGTACTTTTTGAATTTGCGGCATTAGGATATCCATCAAAAATTATGCAACTACTATGAGCATAAAGTTTCCGAATAAATGTAATATAAGTTACTGTTTCAAAATATCGTGAATACTGTCGTTTTGGTGCCAAACCACTGTCTGTGTTAATAAACATTAGAAATGTAAAAATTTATTTTATCTACGACCATTGCAATAAACACCAATAAGGCTACTACAAGTAACATCAGAAAGAGGTACATTACAAACCAAAAGCCAACCCGATTAGGTAATGATATCTTTACCTAACAGGAGTCACTTTACATAATAGGCTCTAGACCAATGAGAGCTCATCATTTGACGGAAGTAGAGTTGTAATAAAAATAACGCTATTCGTACATCAGCTGATTGTACCCATACGTTCCGGATGTTAGTGTGTTATTGTAACTAACCTCAAACGTGAGTTGACGCATTCCGCAAACATGAGTGATAGTGATGAATTTTGTTTAACTCCAGAGGAAATTAATACAAAAGCAAATTCGGCTCTGAACAATTTGTTGCCAGAAAAATCTAAATTTCGTTATGAAAAGTAGTATTATTTGCAATTTATAAATCAAAAGAAATATTATAAATTTGTCTTTAACACGTTATAATACAAGTGTGCCATCTACTGTGAGTTATTTATTTATATCCCAAATTTCGATTAGCTCACTATATCTTTACTTCACCTTTTTTAGTATGGTTATGAGTAAAAGGAATGTTAATTTCACTCCTGTTAAAAGGGTATCAAATTGAAGAATTATTACACACTTCTTATTTTTTTACACCCTGTATATTTTTGGTCGTAGATAAAGTAGTGTACGCAACGATTGTATTCAGCCTTTAAGCCACTCGTGAGATATTTAGAACACTCGCTTTGCTCGTGTTCCAACTTACATCTCACTCGTGGCTTAAAGGCCTTCATAATACAATCGTTGCGTAAACTACTATTAAGACATGACTTTTTTAATAAGAGAATATATGGTTTAACTATGTTTATTGTTTTGTAAATAGAAACTATTTGTGTTGAAAGCATTACGAAGCAAGGAAGGAAGGCTATTGTGCGTAATGATTTGCAATTAATTATATTACTGCAATGCAGTAGTTAATTAGATAATAGTGATCGTTATCTCCCTCTATTTAGTAGGTATAATTATCAGCTTACTTATAAAAATATTATAATAAGTAAATAAACATCCTTATACATTTTTGATAAACGGTTTTGTTCAGTGGTAGAAGAAGTGTTGTTTATAAACAAGTTAATTTAAGAATTTAACCTAACCTAACAGCAAAAAAATAAAATTTTGCGACATTCTGTTATTATTAATATTAGCTATTGATATTAAATGCTCGACTTAGGCCTAACCATAAATAATATACAAAGAATAATAATAAAATTATTTCACAAAAATGCAGTAAACTGTAAACGTGAGATAACATTGACCAACTGGTGTGATCAGTTGGCAGAGCGGGAGCACTAACCTTTGTTCAAATCCGGTCTTGGTACATGTTTTTTTCATTTGTAATTAAGTTAAATTCACCATTGATAGGGAAGTGTGTAACGGAAAAATTATCAAAAATTGAAAATATGTCATTCAATAATAATCAATTTGAGTGGTTCCATTGCACTGCTACACATTTTGCTGTTGATGTCTTTATATGCCATAGTCATATGTTTAAAACAAATGTTATGTACATTTTTCTTAACCACATTATGGACCCGTTAATGAAAGTTTTCTTGAAATTCTTTGCTTCTTTGACGATTTTAGCCACAACCAACTGCTAATGATTTTATTTTTTTTTAAGCAGTGAGCATTGCAAATAGTTTTATTTTATTTTAGCCTATGTATCGATTTTAATATCAAAATATTTTTTAAAAAATTAATAAATAACTACTTATTTTAATCTTGAATTTATTTTAATTACAGGCATTAGTTGTTTTCTATATTTCTTGGTTATATTTGTATAGTATATTATGTAAGTAGGGCTTGCATTAGATTAATGTGTTTTTCTTGAAGATTTAGCACTGTAAGTACAGTAGGCCTACTAGATACCGTACCGATTGAAGCTTACTTCCTAGCTGGACTTTGGCTATGCAATAGTTTTATCTTAAATTATATATTTACTGTTACTGTGTCTTTATCAATATATTAAGTCACTCAAGTTAAATAGGCCTACTATTCAGTGGGATCGTAACGAAGAAACTGGTGAGTCAGAATTAAAACCGTTATTATAAGAAAGTAATTAATTTGGTTTGCTGTATTTACTTGTATAAAGCAGACTTTTTTGCCGCCTGAATCCCGGCTTCAAAAATGTAGATGATTTTTTTGTATTGCACGCGTTTTTTTAACAGCAGGAAAATATCAGCTGATTGCAATTCAAACAATTGTTAACGATGTCTTAAATCTGTTTGGGCCTATAACATACAAAATATTATTACAAATAACTAGTTATTAATCTTGACATACCAATTGTTCCAAGTAGAAGTAAAATTCTAAATTATTTCTATTTTAAAAACCAGTAACACATCAACCTATAAAGCGAGTGTACGTCCGTACTTGAGTAACAATATAACAGCTGATTTCACCATCATCTGTAATACACAAAACCTAGCGTACATTATAGTTTGGGTTTATGTTTACTACTTCAATGAATAATATAATGTCGTATGAAGATGATTTTTTTTAAATAGGCCTATGTGTTATAGAACTTATGTACGGTAGGTTATAATACATTATAAGATTTGCTTTGAGGTTATAAAATGAATATAAATGCAACCTTTTATCATCAAATAATTAATTATTTATTTATAAAAAATTAAAGAAGATACCCAATCGTTTAGCTTCGTAAACATTCGTACATCTTCCTATAACAAATAAACATAATATATTCGATTATTAATTTTTACTTTCTCCACCCTATACGTAGTATATGGAGAAAGTATTGTTTTCGTAAAAATTTTCGAATTTGAATTTTTAGTTGAATTATCCGTTTTGGTGCTCCCAGAACCCCAAAAAATTGTTTAGTGCAATTATCTGTGTTGGTGCTCCCTGAACCCAAAAATATTTTTAGTGGAATTTTTTGTTTTGGTGCTCCCTGAACCCAAAAAAGTGTTTTTAGAGTGGTGTCTGTCTGTCAGTCTGTCTGTATGTATACACGACCAGAGAGGACACTATTGGTCCGATTTTCATGAAATTTGGTATGTAGGTACTAAACCCTAATATCTCCAGGCGTTTTTTTCATTTTTTGGAATTTTTAATTTTTAAGGGTAGTTTACCCCTAAAAACCCATAAAAAACGACAAAAATGCAAATTTCTCAAAAACGGCTCTAACGATTTTGATCAAATTTTCAGTATTTATAGTGCTTAAGATGCCAAACAAAATGACACCACCGGCTTTTATCAAAACTTCGGAGTTTTATAATTATGGGGAAATGTTTAAAAATAAACAAGTTTGTGTTGTCAATCTAGCATCGCGGCAGCGGCCGCACGGGGTAGCACCACGGTAGCGAGCACGGCCAGTAATTCAAAGGTCGCGCGATCGAATCCTGCCTGGGACAGTAATTTTTTTATACGATTGACGTAGGTAGAATATTATTTTTTTGTTTTGTTCTAAAAAGTAGTAAATAAAATGATTAAAAACAATATTATTTTGACTACAGTAAGTTAGGAGAAAGTTTGTGTCAGTTAACTGATACCGTTTATTTTATTATGATACCAATAACTTCTAAATTTCATATATCAATATGAAATAGAAAACAATTAATAGATAATATTTTTATCTTTATTTTGATATATATAAATTTATATAAATTCAAAACTTTTACAAATAGGCCTACAGTTTTATAATCCTTATAATTGTACACATTTAATTTATCAGTTAAAAATTTCCTCAGCATAGTTAGGTTATCCTATTTAGTTTGTTGTTTTTAAATAGTATTTTTATAAATAAATGATGTATTTCTTATGTGTACCTAATTAATCTGCCTGTGAATTTTCACGGGGCTTACTAGTTATTTAAAATACAGTAACCCAAACACACGATTAAAATTAATAATAGTTTATAACGTAGATTTCGGTAGCAGCACTTACTTACCGGACTAGATCAAAGTGATTATACAAAAATTCAAATTTAACATATTGGAGGCAGACAAACTATTAAAGTAAATAATAGTTTATAATTTATATTTAGATATCAGCACTTAACGGACTAGAGCAAAAGTATTATAAATTAATTATTAATAAAAAAGAGCCGTCGTGGGACTGCCGACAGAAGTGAAAATTGTCATAAAGATAGACAATCTTGTTTATGTTATTTAAAATTTTTTAGTTTTCAATTTTAAATGTGACAAGATAAAAATAACACAACTTTCAAAATCAGGAAGCATAATGTCATTTCAGAGGTATTACCAAGTAAACTATTTTATCACAATTTACAAAATGAGGAAGCACGATGTCCATTTCAGACTTATTACCAAGTAAACTATACACTCTACTATAAACACATGTGTACTATATATAGTAGACCGTGACGGAATAGAGTGTGACGGAAAATGTGTGACGGTAAAATCCGA
>JAGFPH010004063.1:45972-83902 GCA_018207615.1 Philaenus spumarius | reverse complement strand
TAATGTGTATTATATTATATACTGTAGAGCGTGACGGAATAGAGTGTAAAGGAAAACGCGTGGTGGTAAAATCCGATTCACCGCCAGCAAAATTTGTTGGAAGAAGAAGTTTTTACTTCAACAAAGATAAACGCAATAAAAATTGATTTAGGTAGGCTAGTGTTTAAAAACATTCTGTAAAACTTTAGTTTGGCCTAAAGTGTAAATTTATGATAAATTACCGAACTATAGGCTAGTACGGAAATAACTGTCATTATTGTAATTAAGTTTAGAGTATTATTTTCGCTAGATCAATTTTTACAGATTTCTATTGATACTTTTTTTTATTTCTATTGTATTTTACCTTGAGGTAGCTTCTGATCCATGCCTATAACTCGCAAAGAATAGTTTATAATCGGAGGTCGATGTTCAAGCTCGTAAAGTTTTTCCTATACGAGTGGAACGGAACTACGCGAGATACGGGACTGGTGGCAAACGTGCAAACAAAATTCTACTAATAACATACAGCACCTTCGTGAATAGACCAATTTCCCAAACAGGTGGTTGAAACCCAAAAATATATAAACTTAATTTTGGAAATTCGCTCAACTCACGTCAGAGATTCAGCTGGGTGGTCGATTTTGTTTAACAAAGTGGTATAAAAAATATCGCAGTTAGGCCACTATTTTAAAACCGTATGTTTACATACTTAAACCTGTGGTTTTCCTGTAACGATGATTCATAAATTGGCAAAGACTAAATGTAATATATTTGCCTTGTCTTTTGTATGTCTTTTCTACAGTTAAATTTTAATATTAAATTCGCTACAATTGTCAGTTTAATAGTGCGTATCATAGTGGGCAATTAGAAAAAGGCGCTAACCTCGTGTGATTCAGTTCCTGTTATGAGGAAAACTACTCACGGAGTCTACAAATAAATCGTTTAAGGTCTGCCATACACGTAGAGGTATACCGCAGAGGTTTACTTGTATTGTACGCCTCAAGAGATAAACCTCGGCGTGTGTGCCTCTACATGCGATGAAACTCCAGAGGCAAAACAGACCTCTGGAGTCGAGCCTGGAACAATTGAAAAATTACATTGTCTACCTCCAGAGGTGACCGGACCTCCGCGTGTGTGTGGGACGTTGAGACTTACCACAGGTCAGTTGTAGCACAGAGGATTTCTGTGGTTGTAGCCAGAAAACCGCAGAAAAAGATTGTTTTTGTGCCTTTGTTTTAATTTGCATGAATGTTTTTATTTATTTGCATTTAGTTTATTTCTTTTAAGTGTTTTGTTTGACTTCAGTTTTTTGTGCTTAGTGGTTTTGTTTTTCAAGAATTCAATATGTCATTGCGGAAACGCAATCAAGTTTTGGGAGAACTAATTCATTTGTGTAAATGTGAACCATAAATGTTAACACTAGCAGCTAACACTAAACCCACAATCGCGATCGCGTCGTCTACCCGAGTAGAAGCCATGAATTCAAGGCAGAGACAGACAGCTTCGACTCTTGAGCTCTTGACTCTTTATCCTAGCCTCTTGAGATAAACCTCTACGGTTCGACTCTGGGAAATACCTCTGCGGTACAATCTACGTGTATTACCGGCCTAAGATTGGTTATTGGACCCGTAATAATGCCAAGGGGGATCGACTACCTAGATAAATACCAGTTGGAAGCATCGATGTATAAACACACTGGATTGCGCGCTGAGTAGTCTGAAAGGTTCGAGAAACGAGCCGGCCGGCGTGGAGCTTCCCCCTCCACTGGTGGGCTAGACCCGCGGTGGGCAGCGTGATAGATGGACAGTGATACACGTTGTTGTTGTTGTATACGGTTCAATTCTTTGATTTATCCTCTACACTTTTTTATAATAATATGTCATTTTTGGGCAGAGGATATAGTATTCCTAAATTACTATTCAAAACAGGCCTAGTTTTGTTAGCAGTCTTGTAGTAGGAATATAAAAACTGGTGTTTTCAAAATAAGACATTTTAAATTGATCAATATTTTTATACAGTTCTATTTTAGAACTAAATTACGAAACTTTTTTACATTTATGAAAAAAATTACAAAAAATGTTTACTACTTTTTATGTAGGCCTAAAGTTGAACTTTTTCCTTTCGTTACTAAACATGCTTATTTCTTGAGCTAATAACTTTGTTAATTTTACTTCAATCTTTTTTTACGGGCAAAACTGGCATAATATAGGAATTCTTTGAACTTTTATCTACAAAAAAACTATGGAACACTTTTGAATTGGTTTAGAATAAACGTGTTGAATAAATGGTTGAAATACAAAAACTTGGACGATTTTTTTACAAATTTGAAGTTTACGGTCATTTTGTGAGCATACCGTTTGAGATACGAAAAAATCAAGAATACAATTTTATTGAAAATGTAATTTGCTACCCGCATAATATTAGTTTTTAAATTCGACTTACAGTTAAGCCACAAACTGGCTTTGGAAAAAAGCTTACACTGAGAGAACCGGTCCGGCCGCCATTTTTATTTTTTTAAGGGGTTAAAAATGAAAAATGGAAAAAAATTTTAAATTATGAACATAATTAGTTTTATGATTTTGTAGTTTGCATTGGCATCACCATATGTCACCGCAGGGTTTGGCGAGCGAAGCGATCAGGGGCTGAGTCCCTAGTAGTAAATAAAATTATTATACATATTAACGGAATTTTGTAACATTTCAAAACATCGCGAGCTACATTTACAAAGCTTGGAGTGCGTCAAAAACGTACTATAAACTTGTTTTATTTAACAATGTTTAAAGTGTAGGCCTAATGTATAGGTATCCCTACTTTTATGAAAATAAAATGCAGTTTAAAATGCTAATATAGATCATGTTTTTCATTATGGTTTTGGTTCAGTTTATTTTTCCCTAAACTTTTCCTTATCCAACAACAATAATAATAGTTTAAACAAAACTGTTAATCTATATAATAAAAATGAATTGCTGTTCCTTTGTAAGCGCATCACTTGAGAACGGCTGGACCAATTTGGCTATTTTTTTGTTTTAAAATGTTCATAATATTCCGAACTAGATTTTCATATAAAGAAAAATTTGAAAAGTTTTCCGAAAAAGTTTCAAATTTAGAAAAAACTAAACAGCCTCTTTTGTATGGACTCAAGACCATAGCGCACAAAATCAGCTGGTCGTATAAAATGCTTAGTAACACATGTTTGTGTACATTCATTAGGCTACCATAGCAACTTTACTAGCAAATTTGTAATCAGTTTATTATTTTTTCAAAACCAACAGCTTTATAGGTTAGATTGACCAACTTAAAGTAAATAAAAACAAAAATCAACTAAAAATGCTTACGGTACTATATTTTAATTCAATTCAAATATTGGTTGTTACATATTATATATAAAACAACTGATTTGTTACAAAAACTGAACATAATTTTAGGTTAGGCCTACAATGAACCAAAACACGTTTATTTCCAACCAATTGGGCTAATTTAGAATCAGGTTTTTTTACAATTCATCACAACTATCAGTTTTTTTAGATTAGGTAAAAACAAACAAAAGGTTTACTGTATTATCTATAAAGGTTTACAAACTATAGATCTAAATTTGTGTAGTATATTCTTGTGGCATAAAAACCATTTTGCAATAATTCGATCACTTAAGTCGATGTAATACAATGGAATAACTTTAATAACCTTTAATTTAAATCAAGCAATAGCGAAGCATTGCTGGGTCCACTAGTTCACTACAAAAATAAATGTTACACACTGTATAATAATTAAATATTGTTTAGAAATTAAAATGATTATTTTACAAATAATGTTTGGTGCCGTTGTTGAAGCTGAGCAAAATAAATTAAAACATTTGTGGACGTTGCATTAGCTTTGAATGCTTCACGTGTTGTTGCTGTCCCACCAGTGGTGGGGGAAGCGGCTAGGCTGGCCGGACCGTATTCAATACACGCAGCAAGCGATCCAGTGTGTTTATACATCGATGGTTGGAAGTAATAGACTGTTGGACGTTTTTATAAGAAATAAATACAAACTTGATATCGTCGGCTTAGTAAGACCCTATATATAATAACAATAAGCCTATGTGAGTATACACTATAATAATGAACACTCATATGGAAACAATAGAAGATCGCATACCATAATTGCATTATGCTGGTATGCACTTTGCATTCAGGCGTATCACTGTTGTTTACGTTTAATTATTGGATGACATGCAACTAATTGAAGGTCAATGTTAATCATCTTCCTGATGGTTGATTTATGTCTAGCACCGAGAAATGTGTCAAATGAAAGAAACGGAATTGTACATTTACTCTGTGGTATTTTGACTATTGGGAGTAATTTACTACTACCAACTATTGTATGCTAGAGAAGGTCTAGCTTGAGCCATGGCGTCGAGATGCGCAGTAGACAAGGAGTTGATTCGAGTGGTGGGGGTCAGAAAGACTCAGTCTGTTGCCGTGATCTGAACATAATGGTGTCCCTTCCCTTCCAGCGGATGGCGTCCCCACTTGCTTAAATTCTTCCCTACCACCAGCACATCTGAGAGCTCTTCTATATCTAATAAATTATACAACAGCAGGTTTCTGTGTTTTTCATGGCAGTAGTCCTACCAGTCGTATTTCTTCGAGTTGACAATTAACTGTCATCTTATAAGGTTATTCAACAAAATGGACCCAATTTCATTAATTTTTATTTAATGAAGTATACATTGGACATGAACAATCGACGCAGTGGTGGAAAGATGAAGTTTCAAAAGGGTTTAACACAGGTTATAAACGTTCAACGTGTCGAGGCCTTTGCTGCACGGCAAACATCTAAGCGGTAGCCAAACTCGTTCCGCAAGCATGTCTTGTTCACCGCAGGAATGGCACGGTTCCGCAGGTCGGCCAGAGTTTATTGGTTGGAGAAAAGTCACATGGCGTGAGATCAGGAGGTGGCCAGAAGCGTAGAGCTAGGTCTTGATTTCCCGTGCGTACTATCCATTGCCGAGGCAGGGATTGATTTAAAATCCTCGGACAAGCCGAAGCTCCATCTTGTTGGAAAATGAAATCTTGTGAACCTTCAGTAAGTAGTAGAAAAAGTCTTATTTCTTGCAAAATCGAGCACATAGAAAATTTTATTCTGCATAGTAAACATCTTGATTAACCCTAGATTAAAGGCTAACTTTGTCACATCGCATCAGACTAGTTATCAGCAGAGCCCGCTCTAATCTTTATCTGGTGATTAGTCACAAAAGCTCACTCCTCCTATCCAACAGACTGGCTATGTACAAATGTATCTTCACCATATAGTCATCTATGCTGATCCAGCTTGGTATTCTCTTCTAAATACGTCCGACAGGAAGAAGCTGGGTTCCTTCCAAACATGGGCGCCCATATGATATTTTCTAGGAGGGACCAAACCGGACGTAACACGTACACGTATGGATGTATTTTTGAGACGTAACACGTTCACTGCTAAGGACGCACATGTGAGCTTGACACTGAACACTATGAGAGGCGCACAACCCCCATGTTGGGAGCATTTTCAATACACAGTGCATTGCGTGCGAACCAGGGATATTTTTTGACCTTCCCAAGAAAACTTTTATAATTTGGGAATCCAATTTGTCTGGTCAGATGAAATATTAACCCACACAGCATTGAGTCTGTGCCTTTACACCGTCAGTGAATACACAAAGACCTATAACACTCCTAGAGGCCGCACCAAGTTGTGGCCCAGCAGCTCATGCTTGAACTCTTGTAAGAAATAAAATAAGAACCTATATGTAAAATCAAACGGCACATAACATTTAAAACATATTTTAGTGCTAATCTCTTTAAAGAAAAATACCTGACTATAATTAGGCCTAATAATATGGATATTTTCCTGTCCCTGGGAGCTAGGGGGGGGCCGCGGCCCCCTCTGCCCATAGGTATGGGCGCCCATGTTTCCAAAATAAAATTCTGCAAATGTTAAATACTTCAAGGTCTGAAAGCCGAGACAATCCACAATTTCATCCTCAAGTTGACTAAATCATTAGTTTCTCGAGCAGAAGGCTCTTAACACACACATCTGTCCGAAATTGTGACAGAGCACCGTGCCTTGTACACAATCCACCATTAATTACTTAAACGTCTAAGTCATTTCATAAACAAAGTAAAATCTAATCCAAGCTCACCAAAAAAAAATCAAACACACCACACTTAAAACAGTCACTACACTTACAATAAAGCCACACATCATACACTACTGCAAACGTTTTAAAACGGAAGCAGTCAACAACACTTTAAAAGATAAATTTTTCTCGCCCAGCCAAGGCGAATTTGTCATCGGTATGATGTATGGAATTGGTATGATGTTGGACAGTCATTCTCTCAGAACTAGGCAGTAATGTCTCAGTAACTCATTATATAGATAAAAATATAAAAAAATTCATATAAACATAGAACAAAAAATGCTTCGTTTCCAGATATCCACCATTTTGTTTTTGTTTTTACAAAATAATTCATATCTAGAGAAATTTTTGACTGATTTGAGTTCAAACTTGGCATGAAATTTAACCTAACAATGATCTACCTTAAAAAAAACAAGCGATTATATCCAATCATCTGTTTCAAAATGACAGCTATTTGAAAATTTCAAACTTAAGTTATTCAAAAATCGTACATTTTAACAAAAAATGTCACGACACCTTTTTCATAGCCCTTTTCCCTGTCGGATGGTGTAATTTTCAAAACAATCGAATGAAGAATAATAGTTAAGTTAAGTGGAATAATTATTGCGTTGTTCAACACGGCATCGTAAACCAACACAGTAAACACAGCAATATTGCATGTACTGTACATATGCTGTTACTTAACTATTTACTGTATTATATTTTACTTAACTATTTACTTAGCTATTATTAGGTATAGAGTTATAATAGTTAGTGGGGATGAGGAAAGGAAGAAGACTCTTTTTTTTTAATAAAATGACTTTCAACCAAATGGATTTAACACTATCATTATTGGGTAAACCCCAGTGCTTAAACTGCTGGTGTATTTACATCAATTCAGGAGCCATTATGAATCAAAACTTCATGACGAAGAGGGGGAAAATATTGTATTGTATATCAACAGTTGTTGTGACAAACACCACTTATATGTTTTGTACTTCAGAACAAATATATTTGAAACTGTCATATTTCCTGTAAACCATTTTCAAAATTAAGTACTGTATTCTGTTGTTTTTCTAGACCCTAGCGTTTGCTGGATATATAATGCCAACACCTACATCTAAAGTCCATGAGTCATCATCTGCTGAAACACAACCCTTAGTCAGTATGCATACCATATGGAAACTTAGGTTTAGGCAAGTAAGTACATGTATTAAAGATGCAATAAGATAACTAAACATGGATTTAAATTAAATAGTCATCATCAATGTGTATGATTCTAAATATTCAGTTTGCAACTGGTTTGAGGTACAAATTATTATATAATTTTACTGGTATCAAAACATAAATCCAACATCAATATCATCGACTTAAAGATTGTAAAAATTTACACTTTTCTTTTATTTATAGTAGCTTATGGTATCGTAAAAATGTACACTTTTCTTTTATTTATAGTAGCTTATGGTATCTATTTGTTGAAAATCCTGTCCAAGACCTTAAAAACAAGTTTTATACAAGACTTTTATTTTTGGTAAATTTTAATAAAATTTGTTCGTGTGTAATGGTTCTAGAGAAGTCAGTTATTCAATTTTAAAATCTGTAGAATTGAGTATTTTTTTACACTACAAAATGTAATAGTCTGAGCTTCTAGAATTATTTGATCCTCTAAAACTTCTATCATGCGTTTTTACTCAGTCAACTTGCTGTAAATTTTACCTTAGGCTAAAAACAAGTAAGATAAGTAGATCAGTCATTAGAGATTTTTGTAGGCTAAAAAATTTAACAGCAAACCTATTGCATTATGACTTGAGAAATAGTTTGCAGATGAAAATACCTTCTCCGGAAACAATGATTTTTTATTGTGGAATTGTTTAAAAAACAAAACCGTGAAAATTGTTCTTTTTTTCACTTATATTTTGTAAAGTATTAAATAAAACGCTATACTTTCAATGGAAAAGTTCTGTTAAATTGATAAATTTAAAAACCTTTAAAATAAGACTTTGTAAGTCTTAATCGATGCATTTTTTACTGAGAAAAAAAAACAAAAAATTTATTTTTTTTCAAATTTTAAATTTTGACATTTTAAAAGTTAAAGATTTGGAATTGTGTAAAGTGACAGTTAATGGAATACAGATAACCATGAACAAGGTGGGCCCTGTTGGATGTATTCATTTTGCATAGTAACTCTTTAAGGAATTTGGAGCATTATTTTTTTTTTTAATACACATAATTGAATTATTACGGCTGATTTGAATTTATTAAACGGATTCTAAAAGTTGACATCATGAGCTTCAAAATGTATATTTCAGATTTCCATAAAATACTGAGAAGTTAGTTAAAAGTGGTCCTGAACACGACCCCAAACGCGCTAATCATGGCTCGGAGTCAAGTAGTGTGGAGTTGGTGGCAGAGTTTGTCAAACTAGCCAACGGTGGAGAAGTTCCCACCAATTCTAATCTACTTAATGACTCTCGCATTTAGGCCCTTATTAGACGAGGTGGCCAGGCCACGTAGCCAAGTGACTTAAATGGCAACACAAGTCGCTACCGAACCAGTGGCTAGTGGAGTGGCCGGTTGAGGTGCCAGTCACCCACAACAGTTCAGTTTGCTGTGAACTACAGAGATGATGTGACTGTGGTATTCATCCACAGTACAGTTCCAAATTAAAGGGTGTTTTTCTATCTCAAAAATTAAATCTTCTGTGTTCACTGTTTCCACCAGCTTCTGGCAATTTGTCAGCAGCTCTTCTTGTTTTTTTCTTCTTTCCTCTTACTTCTTTCTCCACAGTTGCACTATGTGTGGGTTTCTCCATGGTTCCACTAGGTGTGGACATATTGAATAGCTGTTAACAGGTCACTACAGTCTGAAACAGTATACTACGAGCAGTGATGCACACAGGGCCGGATTTAGCATTTTGGCGCCCCTAGGCCCAATAATGTTTTCCACCCCCTAGTCTGGTTAAAGTTACTTCCCCAAAAACCTTTATTAAAAAATTATGTCAGGCCTGTATGTTAATTGCTTAAACACCACTCCACGATGCAAATTTATCATTGTAAGTTTTTTGAGTAATTTACTTGGTTCTGGGCTTAACAAAATGCCGTCTTAAAACACTTTTAGTAATTAATTTGATGTATTAAATAGTGAGCTCACGTTTGTGGGACTGAAACAAAACGATCCAACCCACAGAGCATTCCTGCAACCAAGCATGGCCATTGCTATTTTAATAACTTAGGTTTTGTTCAATTTAGTTATTTGGGCAAATAAATAAAAAAAAACTCTGTAATACATTATAAAATAGGTTTAATCTCAGAAACACAGTTTACATGAAGTATTTTGATAACGTGACACAAAAACTGTGATAGTAAAACTAGATATTTTGTATGTTTTCTTAAGGCAATAGATGTAAATTTTTATTTCTAGATATTTTTTTTCTCTCGGCCGTGCGCCCCCTGGGAGCTTGCGCCCATAGGCCTACTGGGCCTATTGGGAAATCCGGCCCTGAATGTGTTATGATATATAGATGGCATGTCGTTGCTAAGCAACCAGTTAGTTTAGTTATATTAATTGGAATTTGGAAAAGAATTATAAAAGGTTAACATAGTTGTTTGATTGATTGTTATTTAAATAAAAAGATTAGTTGTTTTAAAAGAAAACGATTTATTAATTACTTTAATTAAAATTATTTCTTTCCTAAACTTAAAAGGTTATGGGCCCAGACACGATAAATATGTAAGTAGCCTATATTAAATAAATTTATTAAAAAACAAAATGAGTTCATTACAAAATTTACCTTTACTAGCTGCAGATAATTTTAATAATTGGAAGTTTCGGGTGAAATGTTTATTGTAAGAAAAATCAGTAGGGTATGTTATTGAGCAAGAGATTAATACAACAACCCCAGAAAAAGAAAAAACTTTCAAAACTGATGATGCTAAAGCTAAATCAATTATTGTTCAATGTCTTACTGATAAACATTTGGATTTAGTTAAAGATGCAAAAACAGCTAAAAAAATGATAGAGTCATTGGAAGCAGTATTTGAAAGAAAAAGTGTGTATTTACAAAATTACACCTGAAACGAAAACTATTATCATTAAAATGTTCTAATAATGAAAAATTAGAGGATCATTTTCTTAAATTTGATTCTATTATTAGAGAATTGGAAAATATGAAATCAAAAATAGATGAATCAGATAAAATTTGTCATCTGTTACTTACAATGCCTGAATAGTATATTTCATTACTAGTACCGAAAGTGGCACTTTCCGGTGCGCGCCCAAGTTTCATGTGTGAGGCGGAGCCGAACACAGGAATATCGAATTTCACGTGTGAGGCGAAGCCGAGCATGTGAAAGTGTGTTTCACGTACGAGGCGAAGCCGAGTACGGGAATAATTGGAGCAAGTGCCGGAAAATCACTTTCGGTACAAGTTATGAACGGTACTTTTCATCACGACGCAAAAATACACACAATGCTGAAGAAGAAACCTCAGTAAAATGCAAACTATTATGAACAATAAGAACAGCTGATATAAATTGTAAGAATAAACGGCAAAGCGACGGCAGAGCGCGTAGCGGGCAAATGGAAAACTAATTGAGAGCAAGGGAAAACAAATTTAGAGCAAGGGAAAATCAGCTGATCGTTTTTCCCTTGCTCTAAATTAGAGCTTGGGAAACGATCGTTTTCGTTGCTACCAGCTGACATCGAAAGTAGCTACTTTCGGTACGGAGTGATGAAAAAGTATAATACTGTAATTACAGCTATAGAAACGCTAAATAATGAGATTACTCTGGAATTTGTCAAAGCAAGATTATTAGATGAAGAACTAAAATTTGAAAATAAAGACTACAATAATAAAGAAGAGCAGGTATCATTTAAAGCATTTTCATACACTTGTTACAAGTGTGGTAAGCAAGGTCATAAAATAACGGAATGTCCAATGAATAATATTAGTGATCGTGGAAGGGGAAGAGCAAGATATTTCCGAGGGCAAAATTCAAGAAGAGGACATACTGAATATGCTCATCAAGTAAACGATGTTGAAATATTATTTATAGCTACAAACTTCATATCAAATGAAGATAGTGATATTTTTATTTTGGATTCTGGATGTACAACACATCTTGTTAAAAGTGGTCTTGAAAAATATAGGCTATGTCAAATATACAAAAGTTATCAACAGAAATTAATATACATATTGCAAACTAGATGACAATGAAAGCTGTAAAAAAGGGATGTATTACTGGAAGATGTCAAGGATATAAAATTAGTTTTGAAGCTTTAATTGTCAAGGGTATAAATCATAATTTATTGTCAGTTAAAAAAATAACTCAAAATAATGATAATGTCATTAAATTTACAAAGAATGAAGTAAATATTACAGGGACAAATTTTGAATTAAAATGTCAAAATTTAAATGATTTATATGTAATTAATATAGAAATCAATCGTGATCATGAAAATTATTGCAATATTGCAGAGGGAAATAATGTAAATAAAGAAAAGGAAGCTGATATATGGCATCGAAGATTAGGACATCTTAATCGTAAGAGTATGAAATTATTAAATTTACCAACAAGTCAAGAAAAATGTCCAACTTGTATTGAAGGAAAAACATCAAGATTACCATTTTACAATTGTGAGAAACAATCTAAACAAATTGGTGATTTAATTCACTCAGATATTAGTGGACCTGTTAAAACACCTACTCAAGAAGGATATAGATATTTTCAAGTAATTATTGATGATTATTCACATTTTACTGTAGTAAAATTATTAAAATATAAAAATGAAGCAGAAAATAATTTGATAGACTACATTAAAGAAGTTAAAACACAACATGGATTTTAAACTAAGCAAATACGTCTTGATAAAGGAGGAGAATTTACGTCTAATCAATTCAAACTTTATTGTAAACAAAAAGGAATTATTTTACAATATACTCAAGCTTATACTCCACAGCAAAATGGAACATCGGAAAGAATGAATAGAACATTAATGGACAAAGTAAGAACAAAATTTATAGATACTAATTTACCAAAATATTTATGGGGTGAAGCAATACGTTGTTCAGCATATGAATTAAACAGATCACCAACAAGCGCTAATCAAGGTAAAGTACCTACAGAAATTTGGAGCCATAAAATTGATTTATCAAAACTGAGAGTTTTTGGTTGTCAATCATGGGTTGTCAATAATCCTAAACAAAATAAATTAGAGCCTAGAGCCAAGTCGATGAAGATGATTGGTTACTGTGGAAGTGGTTATAGACTATGGGATCCATCAACAAACAAAATAATTACATCAAGAGATGTAATCTTTGATGAAACAAAAATTAAATTTAATAATTGTACATCACAAGAACATTTATACCAAAAAGAAGAAACAGAAATTCAACATGAAATGATTGATCAAAATAATGCAACAAATAATGATGAATCAACTACAGAAAATGATATTAATGAAACAATTATTGAAATGGAAAATAACACAGGAAATGAAGGACAAGAAAAAAATATTCAAGATGAATTTAGCAAAACAAGATCAGGAAGAAGAATTAAAACTCCCATTTGGCAAAACGACTACCGAATGTATACGGCATATTGTTTATTAACAGAAAATAAAGATCCTATCACATTTCAAGAAGCATCAAAGGATCCAGATTGGACAGAAGCAATAAATAAAGAACTGAACGCATTACAAAATTTAGAAACTTGGGTAGAAACAGATTTACCACCAGGAAAAATTGCTATTGATACAAAATGGGTATTTCGGACTAAAGAAGATGGAACAAAAAAGGCACGTTTAGTTGCAAAAGGATTTCAAGTAAGCGATTATGAAGACTTTAATACAAATTATGCACCCGTAGCTAGAGTATCGACTATTAGAATAATGATATCAATTGCAGTTCAAAAAAATTTACCAATTACACAATTTGATATACCAACAGCATTTTTGAATGGAAAATTGGAATCTGAAGTTTATATAAAAATTCCAGAGGGACTAAAAACTAAACAAGGTAAGGTTTTAAAACTTATACGATCATTATATGGGTTAAAAGATTCTCCTAAATGCTGGAATAATGAATTTGCCACAGAAAACGGATTTGAAAGATCAAAGTATGATTATTGTTTGTATTACAAAGAAGATTGTTGGTTAATAATTTATGTTGATGATATAATCACTATTGGAAAAAATGATAATATTATTAATGCATTGAAAGAAAAATTTAATGCTAAAAATCTTGGCAAAATAAATTTTTTTTTAGGAATGGAAATAACAAGAAATAAGGATACTATAACTATAACTCAATCAAAATTAATTGAAAAAATTCTGGATAAATTTAACATGAATGATTGTAAAATTATAGGAACTCCAATGGAAGTTAATTTTCATTTTGATACAAATTTAAAACCAGTTGATGTACCTTATCGTGAAATAATTGGAAGTATAATGTATTTGGCAATTTCTACAAGACCAGATCTGATGTATTCAGTTTCCTATTTAAGTAGAATGTTAGATAAGCCAACAAGTCAGTCATGGGTAGCAGCTAAGAGAATAATTCAATATTTAAAAGGGACTAAAGATTTAGGATTATTATATAAGAAAACTGACAATTTTACAATAAAAGGATACTCAGATTCAGACTGGGCTGGTGACAAGATTGATCGAAAAAGTACAAGTGGATCAATAGTATTATTTGGAGGAAATGCAGTATCTTGGCAGTCAAAAAAACAAAATTGTGTAGCATTATCAACTGCAGAAGCAGAATATATAGCTGCAGCATTAACTGCACAAGATCTTATTAATATCAAGGGTGTAAGTAAAAATTTTGGAATTGAAAGTGATATTGAATTATATGTTGATAACATTGGTGCAATAAACATGACTAAATCACATGAAAATTCTAAACGAAGTAAACATATTGATATAAAGCAGCATTTTATTAAAGATTTAATTATGAAGAAAATAATGAAAATTGAATACATCAACACGAAAGAAAATATTGCAGACATGCTGACCAAGGCTTTGTGTAAAGAAAAGTTTATAAATTTAAGGAATAAAGTTATGAATGACATTTAATCAATTAAACTTTAACAAGTTTTAATTGAGGAGGAGTGTTATGATATAGATGGCATGTCGTTGCTAAGCAACCAGTTAGTTTAGTTTTATTAATTGGAATTTGGAAAAGGATTATAAAAGGTTAACATAGTTGTTTGATTGATTGTTATTTAAATAAAAAGATTAGTTGTTTTAAAAGAAAACGATTTATTAATTACTTTAATTAAAATTATTTCTTTCCTAAACTTAAAAGAATGC
This sequence comes from Philaenus spumarius, assembly GCA_018207615.1. Classification (NCBI taxonomy): domain Eukaryota; kingdom Metazoa; phylum Arthropoda; class Insecta; order Hemiptera; family Aphrophoridae; genus Philaenus; species Philaenus spumarius. The sequence continues at coordinate 69,468 of JAGFPH010004063.1, read as the reverse complement.
ACATAGACCGAGTGGTGACGGGTGATTGGTGACCATGTGTAATAAGCTTTATATATGCTACACTGAAGTGTCGCCAGCTTGAGTAGCCACTGGCGACTAGAGTGGCTTCGGGGCTCGGTAGCCAATCGGTGGCCAAAGTCTGGCTATCCTCGTGTAATAACCTGTGTCGCTGGCTTAGAATCTTGTTCGGGACCACTTTTACCAACTTCACAGCATTTTTATGGGAATTAAAATGTACGTTTTAAAGCTCATGATACTTTAAAAATCCGTTTGACAAATTAAATCTGCCATAACAATTCATTTATGTGTATTTTTTTTTAAATAACGCTCCAAATTTCTTAAAGAGTTATTAAGCAAAATGAATACATCCAACAGAGCCCTCCTTGTGCGTGGTCAATCTGCATGCCATTAACTGTCATTTTACACAATTCCTAAGCTTCAACTTTGAAAATTTGTTGTTATTTTTCTCAGTCAAAAATGCATCGATTAAGACTTACAAAGTTTCAGTCTCATTTTAAATCAGTTTAAATTTACTACAAATTTTCCGTTAAAAGTATAGCTTTTCATCCAATGATTTATAAAATATAAGTGAAAACCCAAAAAAGAACAATTTTTCCACTATAAAAAATCATTGTTTCCGAAGGTGGTACTTTCATCTACAAACTATTCTCAAGTCATAACGCTCGGTTTGCTGTTAAATTTTTTACAAAGACTACATTTTTTCTCTTATGACTGGTCTAAAGACAGTACATTTTTATCCTTTATCCATAGCTTAGTATTTTCATTGTATATATTGTTATGTACAGTATAAGTTTCGTGAGTTCACACATCTTGTGCATTCTTGCTAACTATTTGGTGAGCAGAATGGCTAGAAGTTAAATGTGTTTGTCTGGACTGGTCAACTACAGTTATAACCTACAACACAGTTGCATTGGTGCCATCCTAGTTACTGATGTTCAATTTACTTGCACTATGCGCTACTACCCCATCTTCGTGAGTCTAATTGGCATAAAGTAAAGACTAACTGACGTAAAGCGACAAACAAAAATTCACGTTAATTTTAAACCACTTTTATGTATACCCCTATTTTTATTTAGTGCATACCACTGAATTATATTTTAACCAAAGCTTAGTAAAATTTTTTTTTAGGCTTTAACAGCTTCTGGTCCTATAGTAGCGACTCTCGGATCTGGCATCACTTCCGGATTTTCCGCAATACTCTTGCCTCAACTTGCTCTAGACACATCAGATATTAAAGCAGGACCTGATGAATTCTCGTGGATAGGTAAGTAAAATGTGTCTTAAGGAGTTTTACCATGAGCTTATTTGTATGGCTTGTATTATTAAGTTCTTATACGTAAATGACCAAATGGTGGTAAACCCAGTTCTGCCAAAAATTTAGTACGTACAAACTTAGTTTGTCTTCTGTTTGGTCTTTTGAAACATTAAGTTGAATTAATTTCATTAATTTGTTTAACAGTTATTAAATATAATATGTCGGACTTACGAAGCTAATCTAAATAATGTATTAGGCCTACATATTTATAGATCCGTATGGTACATTGCTTTGTTTTTGAAAATTAAGTCTAAAGAATATTCAGACATGAACAAAATATGTGGCATATTATGGAAAAATGACTGATAAATTGAAAGAGTCAGTCAACTTTCATTATTTTTTTACTTGAAATTCCCTTTATTGGTCAAAATGAGTATGTAATAGTTTCATATAAACCTTGATGAGAGATTACAACAGAAAATATATTTATATCAGTATAATATAGTAGCTAAAAATATAAAACTACAACATAATCTTTCATGAGGAGAAATTATAACACAACGCATCATTGTATCTTGTTCTATTAAAAGAGTTACTAATTAGGCCTATAGCAAATTGTGTACATTTATTTGTTCTTTGTATGATATATTATAGATTGTTCTTAACTGTATTTGTATGTGTAATTGTCTCTACTTTATACTTATCTTTTTTGTTTATCCTAATATTGACAACTCTAATGTATACCGTACTACAGTCTTGCTGCATTTCATAATATGCCAAATAGGTTGAAATAAGAATAAGAATTTTTAGCACAACTTCAAATGTCGGTGTGTATTTTCTTATTATTAATAAACAGTAAACAAATGCTTGTGTCAAAAATTATTCTTCACTTAGCTGAGTAATGTGATTCAAAATTTGTAGAGAAAATTACTTAAAATACAAACTAGGATCATGATTTTACCGAGAGTGAGCTTAATAGCTAAAAAAAGTGATAATATTTAACAAATTAAATACTGTACATTTTTATTTTCAAAAAATATCTCATTATTGAAGGAAACTTTAGTATTTTTCTTAACAATGTTAATCACACTTCAAAGTTTTATCTACGATCATGTCTTTTATTCTATTAATTTACATGAACAAAAGATGAAGGTTTTTCATTTAGGCCTAAATGTTAAACAAATTATCTACATTGTAAACAAGTATGTAAAATAAATTAAAATAATAGCATATTATATTTTCTTGTTTCAGCGAGTGCAGCTGTACTACCTATGGCTCTAGGATCTGTCATCGGCGGTTATTTAATGGAACAATATGGACGTCGTTTTACCCAACTGTTTACCTGCGTCTTCTCAGTAGTCGGATGGGTTTTACTGTCTTTTGCAAGTAACCTGTGGTCGATTTATATTGGTCGAATGCTCACTGGTCTTTGTGTAGGTTTACTTGGACCTACATCGATTGTATATATTGCTGAAACAACGGATCCTCGATTTCGGGGAACCGTTCTAGCAGGAATTCCTTTAGCCATTTCAGGCGGTATATTGTGTTCCCATGTTCTTGGGACATTTTTCACTTGGCAATTAGCTGCCGCGCTATGTGCTATACTCCCATTTGTAGGTTATATATTACTATTTCCTGCACCAGAATCACCAATATGGCTGGCAAGTAAAGGCAGTGTTGATAAGGCTGAAGAATCTTTCCGATGGCTTCGAGGATATTCTGACTCGGCTACACAGGAAATGGCAACAGTTCTTAAAAGAAAGGATTCAAAATCAACTCTATCAAAGACCAAATTCAATATAGAAATTGTGAAACTAATTTTAGACCCCTCATTCCTGAAACCATTCTTGGTAATGAATGCATTTTTCTTTATTCAGCAGTTTTCTGGTATAAACGCTGTAATATTTTATTCAGTATCTATTTTGAGCGATGTCACATCAAATGTTAATGAATATCTTTCAACATTTATTATTGACATTGTAAGAGTTACAATGTCTGGAGTCGCTTGCATCCTCCTCAAGAACATTTCTCGCAGATTTTTGGCGGTGTTTTCTGCTACTGGAACCGCTATATCATTGTTTCTACTTGCTTTTAGCATTCTTTATCTACCTTCTCAGTATTCTTGGGTTTCACTAATAGCAATTATTTCATACACATGTTTCATCAGCATTGGTATAGTCCCCTTACCATGGATAATGATAGGAGAAGTAAGTACTAAGCAAGAAGTTGTATTATTCCTGTTCAAAATAAAGTTCACAGAAAATTAAAATTGCTAAGAACAATACCGTAACACCAATGAATACTTAAAATTTAAGAAGCGCAGGTCCTGTGTACTAAGTTCTAATAGATTTTTCTAACTAGCAATAAACCGCGAGAAAGAGCTGGCAAACTATTTAACTCGCAGTGAAGTGCGAGAGAGCGAGAGATACATTGTTTTCTTCCCCTCTCTCTCTGGTACGTGGCGACCAGACAAAGCAAAGGCGACACTTAGTATGTCGCACTCTCTCGCTTTTGACCGCGCACAAAATAGTTTGCTAGCGCTGCGTCACGGTTCATTGCTGTACTACAACTTCAAGTTAGAAAAATCTATTAGAGTTGAGTCCATAAGACCTGCGCTTCTTTACATTTAAGTATTCATTGGTAAAACTCCAATTATTTGAACTCCAACTATCAGAATCGCTGATATCCGAGTCACTTTCAGAATTTCAGGAAAAAAAATTAACACGTGAACTTACTGCCATTTGCAAAATAATGATTCTATCTGATTCTATCTACGTGCGATATTGTCCTTCCCTCCGCGAAGCTAGTGTAGGCGCCAGGTGTCAAACGGATTAACACAAACAGTTTATTTTGACGGAGATGTTCAGCAAGCAATGACATTAATTTATGTACAAATGCTTAACATGTAAAAATGTTACCTTTTCATTTAGTTAATTAAAGGCTTTTTTTATTTAAAAATACAGTAGTTTTGTTCTCCCATTTTCAACATACATACAGTAATTAATTAACCTTTTTGGTACTGACATAGTCTAAATCCTAATTCATGCTCAGACTAGGTTATTTCAAACATAGGACAATGTTTCTGGCTTTGTATGCCTAGTGCAAGCGAGAGGTTTGTTTTACTCGTAATTTAGTGAAACTAAGTGAAATTATTTTCACATTATTTTTAACATTTTCAAGTATACAGTTCAATTGTATGATTTATTTTGACAATTTGTTATAATCAAATTTAATTTTTGGATTAAGCATATATTCCTAATTCATTTTTCAAAATAGGCTTTGACAAAACCTAGTAATCGCGGTCTGGCAACATGATTTTATTCTCTCTATTTTCTACTGTTAGCTAGTAGGCCTACCTCCTATCGATAGTCAAAATAGTTTATTTTAAAGAGATAATAGATTGTAGCAAATGCCAGTAAAAGAATTATATTAGTCACGTTAACGCGATGATAGTACGTTAAAGTTATAAAACGTGTATACGCGACCGTAGTATGTGAGGATAGTTTATTCCAGTCGCATAAACATGAAGCCAGTCCCGAAAAGGTTAAAATAGACCCTTTTTTCGGGAAAAATCCAACTTTCCGAATGGTGAATGGGGTCTGGTCCCAATTGATTCAAATAACTGGAGTTCGGTTTAAGAGAGTAAGATAGGAAAAATAAAAAGTAATGAAATCACTAATTGAAAAGTGTTTGTGATACAAATTATTTCAAATATAAGTTGGACACTTGTTTAAAAACAGTGTCCATTTGCTATTGCTGATCTTCAAATTTAATTGTACTTCACAAAATAAACAATCCGTATTAGTTCTACCTATTATTTCTTAAATTCAAATTGTAATATGTTTATAACATCTTATCTAGTTCACTTGATATTTATATTTTGTATGTATTACCTTTTTAATACCGGTACTTTTTTTACTAAAAAGTAATTTTTTTAACAAGCATTTAAAATAAAGGAGTGGATAATATTTTTTCTGCTTCTTCTGTCAGTTCAGATCAACAGGAAATGGCACATTCTAATCAAATAATTGTAAGCAAATAATATCAACAATTTATTTCAATAATCTTTATTTGAATAAACTGTAATCTGATGTTGGGGATGTAACTAGAGTTTTTATTAACGAGCATGGCTCTTTAACGCTAATCTAATGTTCTGAATGATTGAACAAAATACCATATATAATATAACTTCAAGTGTTGTGTTAAAGTTATCAAGACTAGCTCAGTAAAGCACTGCCGCACACGTTGGCCTGTTTCATAATTTGCCATGTCAATAATGAAAGGAAGCTGTGAAAAACAGTTGTGTGCTATTTGAGATTTAATTTGTATACAATTTGGCAAAAAAACTGTTACTGTATAAAAGAGGTTACAAGAAAGTGGTTAGCCCAGCTATACCTAACTTATTAGCAAATTTTAAAACCCAAGAAAAGGCAAGAAACTTAAACATTATTTAAAACATTAGCTGCTACCGGTACAGAACATTTATTTAAAGAAATTACTTTGCAAGGCATGTCTTTCTAATATTATTTTGTATATAAAAAGGAATTAGATCAAAATACCTGCAAAAATTATTTAAAAAAACAGTTATAAGAATAATATATATATTTACGGTATGTATTTTTATTGTAAAGACTGAAACAGATGCCATGACAAAATAAATATTCTAACAATTTATTAAACATCTATTTTACTTAACTTAAGAAATTATTATAAACATTATTACTAAAGCTAGTCACAGGGTATTATAGTTATTATATTTAGCTCAGGAGAGAATCATATGAAGGAGAAGAGTCATATTTTATTCTCAATATGAATAATATTAAATTTTAACAATTGCAACCCATTTATGTTTCATCATATATTTATAATGTATAATTGGTTTTATAGATCTTGGTTACTAACCAAAAAAGTGGTGATAGCTCATTTAGAGTGGTGAGCTTTCAATAGTATAGGTTTGGGTTAAATAGGTTTGACTCCGACTATTAGCTTTTTCTAACTATTAATCCACTCCCGTCTTTACTTTTAGTCTTATGAGCACAAAGTGAAAACAGCAAGAAAAATTAATGTTTACCTTTTTTTAATTAGTATAAATTTATTTGTTTAAAAAACTAAATGACTAGCTAGAAACATAATTTAAATTTTGTTAACATTTTATTCTATGGATAAATACAAAGTGTTTCAAAAACCAAATAGTTATGCATGCCCTGAAATGTATACTGATAAACAAATGTTTCAAAAAATAAAACACTTATATATATTTGAAAAAAAATTATACTTCAAGTAGGGTGAAATGTGAGGATTTTTTACTTAAAATGAAAGGGAAATTGGAGAATTTTGTACATAAGTTTCTTTATGATCCCTCTTTGTGGCTTGGCATACATCAAACCAATTTCTTGTCTCCTATACTGGAGCACAGTTGGAGTTACAGATGTGATGGCAGCAATGATCCTCAACAGATGTGTTAACTGTTATCATCATGAAATTCTATGGAGAGAAAATCTATGACTTGGTGCATTTCAAAGAAAGGATCATTGGTGACATTAAAACTTTGTATAGGTACATATGTTCCAGTTTACACAAAAAATAGATTATCAATTTAATGTTTGTCAAGTCACTAATTGGAGCACATTATATATAAAGGTATGTAAAAGAATTCTCAAGTTTTCTATTTTATTTTAAGACCAAAAACACCTCAATAAGTTGGTACCTACATTTTGCTTCACTTAAGCAGTGCCCTAGTCAGGACCGCATTTGGAAATAGGCACTTAAACCGCCAGCTCCCCCTCACCCACCTATTAACCACAATTTGACCGCCACCAACACTTACACCTTTACAACCTTACTGTTAATAAGGTAACACAAATAAAGTTTACAATTTTATTAGTATTTAACACAATGTATATTTAAAGTAAGATCAGGACTCAAAGATTAGGCGCTTTTCAACTATTTGAAAACGGATGTTATTTCCAATTTATCGTCCTACCCGTTTCAAACTAAAATAAATAAATTTTCTTCTATTTAAACATAAATTTTAATTTCTTCCTCTAAAATTTGGTGCTCCAGGCACATGCCCAGTGGTAAATACAGCGCTGGCCCTAGCACAGAGTCTTTCCACATTTTTACCAAAGAAAAGCTTTCTTCTTACAAATAAAAACTAACAATAAGGTAATAAGAAAGATAAAGATAATATTAATTATGTTTTCTGTTTAGGTGTTCCCCCACAGTCTTCGAGAGCTTGGAAGTGGAAGCTCTTCCTGTTTCGCTTTCTTCGCTTTCTTTTGTGTGGTTAAAACAAGTCCATACTTAATATCCGAAATGGGCGTAGAAGGAGCATTCACTATATTTGGAATAATAGCACTCCTTGGAGCATTTTTCCTTTATTTTTATCTTCCTGAAACTAATAACAAAACACTTCAAGAAATAGAGGATAGTTTAAAGACAAGGCATTGCACAAAAAATGAATCTACAACAGAACCGGTTATTTCAAAAAGTCCATTTTTACAAATTTTATAGCAGACAGTAAAAACTTCATACTCAAATTATGTTACTGACAAATATTTTGAATTTTTATATTAAGTAAAAAACGTTTGAGATCTTTCTAAAACCACTATTACATTTTTTTAATGTTTACTGGTAATGAAAACAAAATTAGTTGTGTGAAAATATGTAGGCCTACTTTTGTAACTATACGAACAACACAACAAACATAGCTTAAAAATAATATAATTTTAGTAATTAAATATTATGTTGGACATTTTATACTATGTATAATGCTTATTAAATGTGTAAGCTAATATTTATTTGTTTTGAAGACAGTTTTTTTCTTACAATTTAATTTTAAAATTTTCCTCTGGTAGTTTACATGTATCAGTAGTTAGCCATTCAAGTATTCAGTCATAAAAGAATTTTTGTCAGAAGGGAACAAGTTTTTTTCAATTTTCTTATGCTGATTGGAAGTTTGTTGTTGTGGGCTTTTATTTCTGGTAGTTCAGGGTAGGTAGGCTGTAGGATGGTTTTCCGAATGAGAACTTGTCTTTTACCAGACCATCTATTTGACTTGATGTAGCAACAATACCAGGCCTATTTGAAAAATACTGAAAATGAAGTATTTTTTCTTCATACTTAACGACTTTAAGTGAAAAAGTGGTCTTGATTAGTACTTTGTCGTTGAGGCAATTCTTGTTTTGTTATCTATTAGAAAAAGTGTAGTTTGGGTAAAAGTATATTTACAGTGGTACACAAGTATGAGGACTTGTGTCTCATACAAGTACTCATACTTGTGTACCAGTGTAAGCGTACCTTAACACGTGATACGCTATTCACATTCTGTTTCAGTTCTGTTTTTAACAGTGGCATTTTAAAAATATTGAGTAAAATAATTTACAAAAAGTGACCATAGTTATGACAAGGCAACTCATTCAGCATTGATAATTAACGCGTTTAATCCCACAAATTATTAAGATGACCTGTAATGTATGTGCCATCCAAACACTATTCAAATTAATAACATATGATAATTAATAATTACATACAGCATTTAAAATAACTAACGTACGGTATGTTGTAAAAAGAATGTTTTTGTACTTAATGTTACTTCTGCTGATTACACTTAATAAATGGTGACGAGTGAAAAATATGAATTGCAATAGCAAGACTTATCACAGTTAATACATTGCTCTTAGCATTTTAGTTGTCAATTTGTCACAACAAGGAGTTTAAGGTAATGCAACTGAAACTAAGGTTTAATTCTAATTCTACTGTCGAATTCAATTCAAAACATTTATCTAGTTTTGATAGTTTTGGCGAAAATATTTAAACTTTTAAGCTTTATTATCAGAGGTTAGACAATAATTTCTTTCAATTAAAAAAGACACCTGATTGTAAAATTATTAAGACTTAATTTCTTATAAATTCTATAGGAGCTTGGCATTTTAAAACTTTGGTTGGTTTAACAGCACCTGATGTACTTGCACTTGAATAAAATAAATTTTAAAATATTTTTATTTAAAACATGCTTTCCTATCCATGAATAACATAAATAGATTCGAACTAAAAAATGAAAAATAACCCACAGATCAAATGCATTCTTCCTCAGCGAATCTGATATTGTAATGAGACTTGATAGCTTGCAATTTTTTTACTTTTCACAAAATAAACACACCCAAAAAGCATGGATTTGTTGTTGTGGTGGATGGTCATACAAAGTGGATGGAGGGGAAATTGTTTGCACAAATTTCATCATCAAGCTTTACAATTTCATTTTTACTAGAGATATTTTTGACGCAAGGAATAGCAGAACAAATAGTAAGCGACATGATTAAATTTTTACATCAGATGAATTTTCTTCATTTTATAAGAGCCATGGAATTAAACAAAGGTTAATTGCTCCCAACCAACAAGCTACAAATGGATCTGCAGAGTGAGCTATACAGACTGTAAAAAACAAGCTGATTTGTATGTTACAAGAAAAAGGATCTCTGCAACAAAAACTATACAGATTTTTATTAAAAGATCATGCTATTCCACTTGAAAATGGACTAACACCTGCAGAACTTCATCTTGGAAAAAAGGTTTGAACATTTTGGACATGATGACACCTTCAAAAAGAGATCTTAATACACTAGATCATTTAATATTAGAAATTGTGTTCAAGCAAGGACCTACAGAACACGATGGAAATTCCTACCTTTAATGGAAATTCGGAACAGTGATAAATTGGTTTGGGAGACTTCATTATTTAATTAAATAAATGGTGGCTACATTCTCAAAAGATATATAATCAGTTAAAACCCACTAATGTTAAAGATGTTGAAAATCAGAAAACTAGAGATTTTTAAAAGTCAAGGAGAGATGTTACGACTGTTACATTATGTCCTAACAAGGAGGACATGTACAAAATTGCCATTCTATAAATTATAAATGAATCTGTCAACTGGAAGAATTCATCTTTCCAAGCAGGTCATCATCAAATTCATTTTGAAACACCAATAATATCACTTCAAGTTTCACAGTACTGTAAATATTTTTACACATATCCAATTAAAATAAACCTGCTAGAACATGACATCTTTTGATCAAAACTTTATAATAGACCCTACCTCAAGCTCAAAGAACGCATAATGCATATTTATGATTTCTTATGTAGATAAACCCGAATAAAATGACCGGTGGAGAGACTAAATCTTTTTGATTAAGTAGAGAAGAGTTGTTACCTCTTGTTAAAATATTTTTGTATTTCGTGTAAAAACGCAATTTTTTGAGAAATCCTATTACTTTAAATGAGCAATTCTTGTATCTATCTTTGTATCTGTCGCAGATCTCGAAAACGGCTCTAAAGAATTCAAAGAAATTTTGTATTTAGGTGTAGTTTTGATTTTTAAGTACACCCATATAGTTTCATTTCGTGTAAAAACTCATTTTTTTGAGAAAATCTAATTTAAAATTTTAACATAGGGTCTCATGGGTTGCCATGTTGGTTACAAAACAATAACAACGAAATAGTAAATAGAGCGATCAAAACAGCTGTTTATAAACAAGCCAATTTATATTGTTTTAGCACGTTGGAAATAGAGTGGAATAGAACTGAGATTGAGTATTATCCAAAATTAGCTGTTCATTGGATAGTTTTTAATTACTGTTAAAAAACCAGCTAATTTAGGCCTATACTGTTTTAGCACGTTGGAATTAGAATAAATTGGGCCTGATTTAACAACTAATTTTGTCAAAAAAAAGGTAAACTTGGCAAAGATGGATAAATTCTAATAGTCAATTTTGTAATATAGGCCTGGCTCATTTTTGAAATATGGTATTGTAGTTATATGTTAATCCTGCAACAATTTTTACTATATTTAGGCCTGGTTTCAAAACTTTAGTTGACAGAAGATAGTAGAACTAGGACTAAAATCGTAATGAAAGCCTCTCACGTTTCTAAAGCATGTAGTTGAGGTTATAATTAATCTTGTAATTAGGCCTACTGTTAATATAATTAAGCCTGGTTTCATAATTTTTCAAATCTATGTACAAACGAGCCAACGATTAATGAGATGCTTTAGCGAATTTTCCAACTACGAGCAAAGCGAAGCGTCCAGGGGCAGAGCCCCTAGTTAATGTTTAAAATTTTTTTTTAGGCGGTTAATGCACTTACGCAGACTTCTCGTTAGAGAAGGTACTGTGGGGCTCGGTCCTCCTAGACCCACTACCCACTAAACCACCGCCCTCCCCCCGAGTGAAAGTCACCGAACACAGGCACAAGAGTGTATCCGCCGACCTCTGCTGAGATGGCAATACAACACTCATGTACGATGCGTAACGGACAGAGACACTCCGCATGCATCACTGGGAAGGAGCGTCAGCAGCATCTAGGGGCTATTCCCTAATGGCTGCTAAATCAATCTGAAACTCACTTAATAGAAAAGAAGGCAAAGTGGTTGGTGTTAATCTTGATGGAGTCGCAGTGTGAAGAAACCTATGGCGGGTCGTCCAGGATAGCGGCAAGCCAGGGCCTATCATCTTCTGGGATGTCGACCTGAGTTGCGTGCATCCTGAAACAGTTTAGTGGCACATCTTATAGCAAAACTTCTAGGGTAGGGATACCGGCTGACCCTAGAATGGTGGAGATCCTCACGTACCATGGCTGATGCGTGAGTCTGCGAAGAGCAGTAGTCTTAAGAGTCTTCAGCTGTTCCTGCTAGATTTGCTGGCAAGCGCCCACCAAGCGGTAGACGCGTACATCAGCACTGAACGGACTATTAACAGAAAAATCGTTAATTTAGTTTTTACTGGCAAGAGGCTACGCCTTGCGAACAAGGGTGAGAGGAAACCCTGAATTTTCTTTCCTTCGGAGACCTTGTTCTGCACTTGTCGCTTGAAGTTGAGTCGACTGTCCAGTGTTATGCGAGGTTATTGACAGTAGGCTTCCAAGGGATAGCCACCCCGTCAAGTTCCACGGCACGTGTCATTCTACGCCTTTTTCTGAAATAGATGGAATTAGATTTATCAGCATTTATCTTAATACGCCATTTCTGCAGCCACGAGGACAGCGCATCCATTTGTTTCTGCATGGTCTTTCTTGTGTAAGCCGAATTTACACTACTACAGTGTAGAAACGCATCATCAGCATACAGCGAGAGTGTCACACCTGGAAGAGTTGGAAAGTCGTTAGTATAAACCATATACAGTACTGGTCCCAGAAAACTGCCTTGGGGAACACCAGCAATTATCGGCCGCAGAGTGGAGAGTTCGCCATCTACGAAGGTCTTGAAGGATCTGCCTGAGAGGTAGGAGCGGATCAAGTGTACAGCAGCCACCGGTACAAGAGACTTGCTCAACTTGTAGAAGAGGCCTTCGTGCCATACCTTGTCAAACGCCTTGCTGACGTCTAGCAATACTGCAACAGAAGACAAGAACTTATTGTGGTTATCAACCAGCTAGTTGATAACTCGAACGAGTTGGAGCGTAGTGGAATGACCACGTTGGAAGCCGAACTGCTCTGGTCTGATGTAGTCATCTATATAAGGCTGTAACCTGGAAATAAAAAGACACTCGAATATTTTTGAGATGGTCGGCAGCAGAGATATCCGGCGATAATTCTGCGGAAAGAGGTGGTCCTTTCCCGGCTTCAGAATAAGGATGATCTTTGCAGTCTTCCATTCTGATGGGAAGTGGCGCAACCTGAGGACAGAATTAAACAAAGTTAGTAAGACCTCCACTAACTGAGGGGGCGCAGCAAGCAAGGCCCTGCCGCCAATCCGATGCAGCCCGGAGTCTTTCTTCGGCTTGACTGAAAAGACAGCGGCCCGCACCTCCTTGAAAGTGAAAGGTTCGATCCTCCGCTGACTATGCAAAGTAGTCGTAAACGAACTCCTCGATCATATCTGCATGATCCACATCGCAAACATCGTGATTCGGTTGGAACTGATCCTCTATAGTGTCAGCGAACGTTTCGACCTTTTCCAGGGCAGAATAAGCTAGGCCATGCTGCCCACGTAGAGGCCGACTTGAACGCTTCTCACTACAGAGTACCTTGGCTACCTTCCAAGCACTACCATCTTGCAATTCCAGAGTATGCAGATATGAATGCCATGACTCAGACCTGAAATCATTCAAAAGAGTTTTAACTCGGTTGTTCTGCCGGTTGAAGAGATTCATTGCTGCCGGAGAGCGAGTGAACTGCCAATGGGCTCGAAGCCTTCCCCTCTTGGCAATTTCCTTCCGTAATCTGAAGGGAAGGGTTTCTCGCTACGGCTCTTGGGAAGCAGCGATGGAAGCATCTGAAACAGAAAGTGTTAGAAGGTTGTGTAAAGAACTGACCTGCCCGTCTAATTCCTCCGAATAGCCCATGTATTAAACAGTCCTATACCAAGAGTAATTTATACATTTCTAGTGATTTAAAGAGTAAATAAGTTATGATTATATCACACTTCAAACAGCTGGTGAAAGGCTTAGATTAGCTGATTGTTTGTTGTAGGCAGATTGTACAAACATCCCCTTCGAATGATGTAAAGAAGCAGTTTCCTCACTTGTAACGTAAACAAGGCCGGACTTAGGAGTTTGCTTCCTGTAGGCTTTATCCCATTTGCCCCACCCTTTAGTTGTGTTTTTAGATTCGTTTTATACAACTAAAGAATTAATTGGTGTTATTTTATACAAAATAGCTCTCAATTGGTTTAAGGGGTTTACAATTTAATTTTTGTAACATATTTCCTTAGATTACATTAGTTTTATTTTACTTTTTTTACAAACGTCTTTTAAGATTCGTTAGAAAACTAAAACTGTTTAGTTTTGTTCTTTGAGGTTAGTGACACTCTAAAAAATTCCTTTGAATTAACCTACATTTTTAAAGGAAACTAGTAAAAACATGGAACACATTTTCGAGGCTTCGGCTCGTCCTAATCTAATGTGACCCCGACGCGTTACGACTTTTTAACTGTCAAAATCGGGTTTTCCGTACTCAAAAACATAAAAAACGATACCCCACACTGTATTTTCAAAATGTTTACCCAAAAACGTGACCCCCCGAAGCGCTACGACATTTTAACTGTCAAAATCGGGTTTCCCATACCCAAAAACATATAAAACGTTACCACACTCTGTATTTTCAAAATGTTGACCCAAAAACGTGACCCCAAAGCGCTATGACATTTTAACTGTCAAAATCGGGTTTCCCGTACCCAAAAACATATAAAACGTTATCACACACAGAATTTTCAAAATATTGAACCAATATTTTCAAACATTTTCCCCAAAACCGTGACCCCCGACGCGCTACGACTTTTTAACTGTCAAAATCAGTTTTCCCGTACCCCAAAACATAAAATTATTGGTTCAACATTTTGAAAATTCCGTGTGTGGTAACGTTTTATATGTTTTTGGGTACGGGAAACCCGATTTTGATAGTTAAAATGTCGTAGCACTTTGAGGTCACGTTTTTGGCAACGAACTATATTTTTGCCCTACACTATATTTTCAAAATGTTGATCCAAAAACGTTATCCCGACGCGCTACGACATTCTAACTGTCAAAATCTGGTTTCCCGTACCTCAAAACATAAAAAACGATACCCCACACTGTATTTTCAAAATTTTGAAACAAAAACGTGACTCCGAAGGGCTACGACATTTTAACTGCCAAAATCGGTTTTCCCGTACCCAAAAACATATAAAACGTTACCACACACAGAATTTTCAAAATGTTGAACCACTATTTTCAAAATTTTTACCCAAAAACGTGACCCCGACACGCTACAACTTTTTAACTGTCAAAATCGGTTTTCTCGTACCCAAAAGCATAAAAAACGATACCCCACACTGTATTTTCAAAATGTTAAAACAAAAACGTGACCCCGAAGCGCTACGACATTTTAACTGTCAAAATCGGTTTTCCCGTACCCAAAAACATAAAAACGATACCCCACACTATGTTTTCAAAATTTTGACACAATATTTTCAAAATTTAGAAAGCTCAAAAGCTTTTTAACTCTGCAATAAAATACGAAGATTTTGGTGTCACCAGAATTTTTCTACGACGTCTGTGAGTGCTTACATCGTGTATACGAGCCGAAGTAATAACAATTTTAATGATACTGTAGGGTACTATTAGGCCTATTTATGGTTAAATAATAAAATTCAATCTGGGAAATTAAATGTTTATAATTAGACCCTTAATTAAATTAATAGGAATATATTATTATGAAAATAAATCACAGGTGGGAGCACCTTACAGAACAATAATTTACAAAAAGTTATTTATTATAAAGTAATCTACCAAAATAGCTATTAAACAAATATAGTTAAAGTTGGTTGCAGCACTTTCCGGCCTGTAGCAAAATAATTATAAACAGTTTAAAATTTATCTACCAGGTGGTAGCACCTTACGGATACAAAAGTTTTAATTTCGGTGCTCTGTTATTTTTCTCAGTGAGGCGGGACAAAAGAAGTGCTGTCTCACTGAGGAAAAGTAGGTTACTATTTCTGCTGATCTATTTTGTCATTGAATGGTTCTGCCAAATATTGAAATCATGTTGTTATTTTAACTACTAGAAAGCGCTACAAAAACTGTAGTACAACAGAAATAAAAATAATAGTTCACAAATTCAAAGCACTTCCCAACCTGTAGCAAAATAGTTATAAATAGTTTTACTTTTATCTGCCAGGTGACAGCACCTTACGGATAATTGTTTCAGAACTCTGTAATTTTTCTCAGTGAGGCGGGACAAAAAAAAAATAGTTAAGTATTTTTTGCTGATTTATTTTGACAATGGTTCTGCCACATATTGAAATCACGTTGATCGCAGTTGATACTTTAACTACTAGAAAGCGCTGCATGTCCGTAATTCGTACAGTGACTAGCTATCTAGTCACTGTAGTAGTAATTCGTACAGGGCTTATCAAGCCACTGTAGTAATTAGATACGCAGTGGCAGTTAAGTTTCTCAGATCTGTACCGTAATGTGCTGCTACCTGCAAAGATTTTATTGAACTTTGAGTTATTATCAAAAATATTGCTAATATAATAAGAATTATTATCCCGGAAGGTGCTGCTACCTACATGCTTAATTGAATATTGCAGTTTCTGATCTATTCCATAATGTGCTGCTACCTGCAAATATTTATTTAAACTTTGGCTTGACTATTTATTGATTCTTGATTGACATAATATTGCCAATTTATTATGCTCCTTATAGTCTATAGGCCTAATTGAATAGTGCAAACGGGATTTCAATCAAATTAGGTTATTTTAAGCTGGTAATTTCACCAAATAACTATACACAAATTAGTTTATTAGCTACTAAATCTAAAACATACTTACATATTCGTCCGTTTTTATGTATTTTTGTTTTATAGGTTAGGCCTATCTTTTTCGTTTTATGCTTACTAAGGGAATTTTAATGTTGTAAATTAGATAAAAGATTACGATTGGTCCTAAAGTAAATCTGTCTAAGATGTTATAATATACTAACAACTACTTTATAAACTTTGGTAGGCTATTGTAAATTTATCAAATTCACGAGTTTTTACCATAATTTATAGTTTTATCATACACACTCTACAGCATGTTTTTACGTAAATAAAGTACTTTATTCAATTAACTTCTACTGGATAAGGATAGTAAAGTTTAAGTTAGGCTATATAAAATGTAGGCCTACCGGCACCGTAGTTAATTATTGATTTATTATTCCTATTGAAAATAAAATATAGCTACCAACTACAACAAAATTGTAGGCTATAATATATATTATAATTTATACAAACAAATAATTATTAAACAACCCACAAATTAATTACATTTTGCACCTTCATTTCTGTTCAAATTTACATCACTTTCTTGCGGGATTTTTAAGAGCAAGCTCAGTTACCTATACAGTAATGGACTCATTTGAAAGTGTTTTCATGGGTTTTGCCTCAATAAATAGTAAAGAAAGTGAGTTCAACCTTCCTTTAGAAATACTGTTTCGTAAATAGTTTTTAACTATTCTGAGGCAGGAAAACTACGTTCTCCAGCACAATTTGTAGCACGTATGCACAGGCTTATTCTTAGTGCGATGTCCAAGATCACGAACACATTTTCTAGGAAATTACATCGGAGAAGTTTTGAAATTTCTTGGAACGATTTTTCTGCTGGGTGCTCAATCCTTGCACTGCAACAAAGTACTTCTGGAAATGGATGCACTCTTCAATGAAATCAGAATCCAAGTCGTGTGTATAGGTGTGGTAGACATTAGTTGCCTTTTTCCTTAATTCCTCGTCCTTTCTTGTTTTCATAAAACTGAAGAAGTAAAGCCTGTCTTGAAACTTGTTACAAGCTATTCTTCTCTTCTTGAACTCACCAGTAAAAGAGTCTATTATCAATAGAAACATATTTATTCTTAGGTCGTCCCTTCCGGCATAGTTTATTTCTCCACTTTGATCTTCGTCAGGCCAAACTTTCCTTTTTGTCTTTCTTTTGCTGTCTTTTTCGTAGTTTATTGTTCTATCCATGGATAATTCCACAGATCAAATCAGGCTAGATGAAAACTATATAACAAGATTGCGTGCTGTGAATTCATATTAGTTCATAGAAAGAGTAAAACAAATTTTCAATAACATAAATTTTCATAAGCTTTACATTTAAACAACATATAAATCTGCTGTTAAATAAAGTCAAAAAGGTTTATATTCAGTTTAAAAAAATTCCAAATTGCCGCCCCTAAAAGATAGCCGTTCTAGGCTGCAGCCAACTTAGCCTATTTAGAAATACGGCCCTGAACGTAAATATCTCTTATTACATTTTATCGTAACTTTACATTGAATGATTTTCATTCGGGAGCATTAAATGAACTATTGTATAGTTTACTGGTAAAACCCCATGAAAAATCACAGGCGGATTAATTAGATACGCCATCAGAAATACATCATTTAAACAAAAAAGTATTTAAAAACAACAGACTATATCCAGGATTACCTAACTATGCTGACGCGAATTTTTAACTCGGTAAATGTGTACAATTATAACGGTTATAAAACTGAAGGAATATTTGTTAAAATTTTGTATTTATATACATTATTATACAGGGTGTCCCCGAACGGCCACCATTTTGAAAATATTTAAAATAATGTTCTAATTTTTCATACAGTGATAAAAGGTTAAGCAACAAATAGGTATACAAAGTTTGAGCTCAATATCTTTTCTACTTCCAAAAATATTAAGTATTTTGTAAAAAACACATACAGACGAAAGCACCGTAGCCCATGTTTATACTGTATTGTGAAATATGTTTGTCTGGATCCCAGGAACATATTCACAAAAGGGGTCCAGAGAGTTCGGGGACACCCTGTATATCTAAATAAAGATACAATATTATCTTTTAATTGTTTTTACTTTCTCACTATACTGTAGTATAGAGAAAGTATAGTGATCGCAAAAAAAATCGATGTTGAGATTTTTGTGGAAATATCCGTTTTGCGACCCCCCGAGTAAAAAAAAAAACGGTTTTTTTACAAAATGTCTGTCTGTATGTAACAAAGCTAGAGAGAAAACTATTCGATCGATTTCAACCAAATTTGCACCAGACATGTCAAGTAGGCCTGTATAGAGGCACGAAAAAAGGTTTTGAAAATTTTTGAAAAACAACCCCTTTTTTGGGCAAAAACCCCCAAAATATCAGTTATTATTTTTTTATAAAAAAAACGGCTCTAACGATTTTGATAAAATTTGGCTTATTTGTAGCATTTAATGTGCCCTACCATATGCAAAAAACCGCATCTTTCTAAAAATTCTCGTTTAGCTAATAATAATAATAACTGTTTTTTGGGTTTTTTTTACCAGAAAGGGGGTTGTTTTTCAAAACCTTTTTACGTGCATCTATAAAGGCCTAATTGACGTGTTTGGTGCAAATTTGTTCGAAATCGATCGGATAGTTTTCTTCTCTAGATAATAATAATAATATTTACTAGGGGCTCTGCCCCTGGACGCTCCGCGTCCCAACCCCGGCTCGGCCTTCGGCCTCAGATGGCTGCTTCGCTTCGCTCGCAGGTGGAAAATTTGATAAAGAATCTCGTTAATCTTTTGCTCGTTTGTACATAGGCGACCGAGCATAAATTAGCTGTTTTATTTGGCAGCTGACTCAAACTATTAAACATTATCTCCATAAGATTAACATGGGAAATTTGAAGGATTGTATACCGGGGCTCCTTCTCGGGTGAATAGCGGCTGAACGGATGATAATATATAAGACTTGACATATCTGTGAATGATTATGTTCAGTTTTTGATCCAAATTAGCTGTTTTATATATAACTAGGGGAGACCCCTGCGTGCTTCGCACGCCAACCCCCAATGGAACCTTCTAAAAACATACGTTATGTTTTATTTATAATAAAGTTGTAGTATTAATAATAACCTCAAAACTAAGATGGTAAATAATGTTAAATGTTCAAACCAAATTATTTCTTACATTTTATAACAGCTGTTAATAATAGTTAAAAGAACCAGCAAAGCTCAGGTCTACACTTTAAAACCCTAACCTAAAAGCTAGAAATACAAAAATAATTGCTTCAAATTTTGAAATCAGCTGTTAATGGAAATATTGAAGCAAACATCTATACTATCTGTTATTTTATTCAATTGGTTGCTATGGTAATAAAGTAAATACACGTGTTGGTTTATCATTCCAGGCCTAACCTAAGATTTTTTCCGACTAAATTTACAAATATTAAAATAAAAAAAGGTTTTTACCGAAATGAATTATAGCCTATGTTACTCAGGGATAGTGTAGCTTTTTATTAGTAATACTATTTTTTCAATCGGTTCAGTAGCGCCAGAGATTACCCCCTACATACAAACAAACAAACAAACAAACAAACAAACTTTACCTCTTTATAATATTAGTATAGATAGGTTTGTAACAACCAATGTTTGAATTGAATTAAAATATAGTTAGCATTTTTCGTTGATTTTTGTTTGTGTTTGTTTTTAGTTTGTCAATGTAACCTCAAAAAGGTAATACTACATTTGATACCGATTTGATCCAAATCAGTTGTTGATCAAAATCAGCTGTTTTAAGCTTTTCTTACGAACAGCTGTTTTTGTGTCCTTGATAAAATCAAAAGAAATATTTCTTCTTCTTCCTTAAGATTGACCTTCCATAAGATTAACATTGAAACTTTGAGGGCCACTGGGGCGTAGCCCTAATGTCCTAGGACTTCGGTAAATGCTTGATGACATATCTACAGGTAATAAGACACATTTTAAAACAAAAATCATCAAAATCGGTCCATTAGGAGAGGCTGGGCGATTGGAAATAGGTTTTGACCAAATTCTTTTAATATATATTAATATTTATTAGTTAATCTCCAACTTTAATAAAAAATCACCTCTCCTACCCCACCCTACAAGTCACAGTGAATCTGTTTAATTATTTAAGTATGTTTGTGAGAAAGTATGTGCCAGTTCCTGGTACCGTTTATTTGTTTTAGTGTGTTACTTCCTACAAAACTGATTTGAAAACGTTTAGAATGAGGTAACTCTCAAGTATAATGTTAAATTATTATTGTTTTGACATTTTATATTTATGCTGTGACTTGTACGACCAATGTATGAAAAAATATATGTTAAATGTATGTATGTATGTATAAATGTTTGAGTGGACATAGATAGTTGGCCTGATGATACTGCCTGTGGCAGTGAAACATGTAGCCACATAAAAGGTAAAGTAAAAATAGAGACTACATTTGACAGCAAATAAATAATATATAGGCTATAAATAGCAATAATGATTAGTGTACTTACCTTAATACCTTTTCACAAATACAAATCAATTACTGCATATAATCTACAACAGCAACTTTATTTAAGTATCGAACTCCATTGGGTCGAATTGTGCAAAACAAGCGTGGTCTGTGGGGAGACATAGGTAACCGAACAGCACTCGCTCAAAAACTGTTGTAGATGCCCGATGCAAAAAAAAGACCGAATCAAAGACTGTTGTAGTGTAGATATTTTCTACATACTGTAACTGTCTAACTGCGTTAACAGTTGAGTGTTGTGTTACAATAATGATTTTTTTAAAATATACAGTTCATTATTATTTTCTTGTAGTACTTCAAAGGAGCGTTAGGACAGGGATTTTTAGGATAGGGATAGGTAGGCCTAGTTTTGTTAGCAGTCGTGTATTTGGAACATAAAAACTGTTTTTTTCAAAATAAGAAATTTGAAGTTGATCAATGTTTTTATACAGTTCTATTTAGAACTAAATTACAAAACTTTTTTACGCTTACAAAAAAATTACAAAAAATGTTTACTACTTGTTATGTAGGCCTAAAGTTGAACTTTTTTCTTTCGTTACTGAACATTTTTTGTTTTTTGAGTTAATAACTTTTACAATTTTACATCAATAAATTTTTTAGTTGCATATATGAATTCTTTGAACTGTTCTCTACAAAAAAGGTGTAGAACGCTTTTGGATTGGGATAGAATTACTATTTTTGGCGAATTTTTTAAAATATGCTTGCAAAACACTAAAAACTGGGTCACCAGTTTAAGCTATAACCAGGGCACGGTGAAAGTCAACAATATTATATACAACTGATTTTCCATTATTACTTGGAATATATTAACTGTAAAGTCAATAACCCCTGAACACTGCACTGCAGTAAACCTTACAGGAATTCTGCACATGTTCAACTAGAATAAATACGAAAAATATCAAAATATTTTATTCATATTATAATTACAGTACTTATTTCTTTTATACACTATGGGTTGTGATGAGCAGAATCGCCGCCACTTAACATCTGATCACTTTTGTTGCTAGCAGCACCAGGCCTATTACAATCAAGTGCTTCCTGAACTCTTTGATAATGCGCTTGAAGACTTCTTTCAAAGTCGATTTTAGATACCGTGACCTGAGAACAAATCATTTTAATAATAGAATGACTACTATGAGACATATACAAGTGAATAAGGTTTTTAACTATTCAAGGATTCACAACTAATTTTAGGCATGAGATTGCAGCAAGAACAGATGTATTCCAAACATTTTCTTTGTTTAATCAGCAGTGGTATCAGGATAAGTTATGTAGAGAAATCAAAGTTAATGTTTAGTGCCATATTTAAATTTATATATTGGTTTTGCGGAAGAGGTTAATATTAGTGTTATAAAAGATCCAGCAAATCCAATCAGCTGCCCTCAGAATAATACTGGGCTGCCCAAGTACGTCTCCAATAGCGGCAATGGAAATTGAAGCACATCTTGAGCCTATTGACCTCCTTATAGAAAAAACCATTTTGACCAAATGGATCAAGACACAGACTCTCCCAAATGATCACCCCTTGTTCACACTGGCACCGACAACAACCAGACAGTCTTTCACGTGTCGGGTGGACGCCATGAAAATGTTTGCAGAATCAATTATACCGGAACCTATACCAATGGTACACAGCTGGCCACCATGGAGGGAAGCGGAGGTCACATCATACACCGAACTACCATCTGGAAACTCCAAAAGTACCTCCGAAGATCTTAATTTACTAAAAGCAGAGACACTGGAAATGATAGAGGAGAGATACCGAGACCATACGAGGATCTACACGGATGGATCCGTCGATCTGAAGCGGACTAAATCTGGTGCAGGTTATTATAACGACAAAACAAAAGAACGCTTCTACGCACCGGCAAACTCGGCATCGAGCATGGATGCAGAATTGTTGGCCCTCAATGCGGCGCTGGTGGGCTGTGGGCAGGTGCCGGACTCAAGGATATGTATTCTTACGGACTCTAAGTCGGCCTTTGAGGCAATTCAAAAAAACACACCTGACGACTACTACTTCCGGACGAGTGAAATAAAGAGCCTTTTAGGAGCCCTACAGGAGACTGGAAAAACCATAGTCTTCCAGTGGATTCCATCGCACTGTGGATTGCAGGGAAATGAACTGGCGGACCAAATAGCTAAAAGTGCGGCTGAGATGCACCCGGTCCCACCCACAAAATTCTCTCTCAGCAAATGCAAAAGGAAGATTGAAAGATTTGTAATGGAGAAATGGACTGAGAGATGGAAGCAAGAAACTGTTGGACGGTCTTTGTTTAAAATCCAGGAAACACCTACCGCACCAAACTGGTATAGAGGGGTCTCCCGCAGCGTTGCTACGTTTATGGCAAGAGCTCGAATGGGACACGCGGTAACAAACAGCTACCTAAGAAAATTTCGACTGAAGGAAACCGACAGATGCGAGAGGTGCGGCGTCGAAG